>JAQQSU010020217.1:0-10092 GCA_028627135.1 Pseudochirops cupreus | reverse complement strand
GTTTCTGCTGCTTCCTTGCCCTGGAGGCAGTTTGACCAGACCACTTTTCTCCCCCAAGTTTAGCTGAGTTCCAGTGACCTTTCACTTAGTCCTTGTTTCTTATAACTTGATAATTCTGGAAATTGCCACAGCTGCCGCTGATACACTCTCCTGAAGGCTCCAGCTGCAGCTCATCCTGGCCACCCCCAGGGCCATGCCGCGGTTTCAGGCTTGCTGGTTTTGGCTCCCAGCATGCTGTGATGAGCCTTTCCTGCCACGCTGCCTTCAGCGGGAGGTGTATTTTTGTGAGTTTTGGAGCCTAAAATTTGTTTAGAGTCATATTTTATGGGTATTTGAGGTGGCTATGTGGGAGCTATGGTACCTTGCTGCTCCTATGCCACCATCTTGGCTCTGCCCCCCTTTCTGTTTCATTAATATAGAACACCAGCTTAAGATAAAGTTTTTCTCAGTCATAACAGCTGATTTGTGTGTTCATTTATCACAGATAAGAAACAGGAGAGATTGGGGTGGCTAGGTGGTGTAGCGAATAGAGCACTGGCCCTGGAGTCAGGAGGACCTAAGTTCAAATCTGGCCTCAGACACTTGACACACTTACTGGCTGTGTGACCTTGGGGAAGTCACTTAACCCCAACTGCCCAACCTTCCCCTTCCAAAAAAAGCAAAAAAAAAGAAGAAGAAGAAGAAGAAACCAGAGAGATGATCAGAGACAGAACTCTCTCTGTTGGGATTGTCAAGGCTATGAGGAGGGGGGACTCAAAAACTCAGAATAAGAGAATTTTAGTGATTTCTATTTTATAAATTTCCCAGAGTAGTGTTAAAAACAACAATAAAAACAAGGATGAATCTGATTCATCTTTTCCCCTGAGCAAAATGCCCAATTAATTAAATGATTGCTTTTTACTGGGGAGGCTGGGCCGCTTCCTTTGGTCATGTTGCTTTCCCCACTGTTCTGCTCCTTGAACATTCACCAATTTTTTTCTCCACCTCAGCCTGGGTAGGGGTGAGGCCAGTGACCAGAGAGTAAGTCATGCATGGTGGGAGTAGACGGGGAGAGTCTGGAAAAGACTGAAGACTCTCAACATTCCAAATGCAGGGAGAACAAGAACCTTACCTCTCCTCTCCAGAAGAAGTTCAGCAGGCAAACTTTTCTACTTTATAAAACCATCTATCTCATAGGGACCTGGTTATACACAGAGGAGTAAATAGAATATAATCTGGGGGAAGGAAAAAAAGCACTGACAACAATGGTGTGAGTGGGGGTCAGGGAGGAGGCCAGGAAAGGAGGCAGCACAATCAGCTGATAACTGAAGTAAACTAAGGATTCTCAGAGGCAGAGGTGAGGACAGAGACTTCAGAGACAGCCTGTGAAACGACATGCATTTGTGAGATGGGATGTCTACTTCAGGCAACAGCAATTAGTCCAGTTTGGCTAAAACCTAGGTTGCATGAAGATGGAATAGATTCAAGCTGTTAAGGGCTTTGAAATACCAATCAGAGGAGTTATTTTGTGTTAGAGGCAAAAGGGACCCATTGAGAGTTCTTGAGCAGATGAGTAAAATGATCAGAACTTTAACGATGTTAGTAATTGTTTAGAGTTTGAATTTGAGACAGGAGAGACTGGAAGCTGGGAGACCAATTAAGGCATGTAAATACAGGGAAGAAGATGCATGCAAGAGATGTCATAGAATTGGAATCGCTAATATTTGGCAACTGGCTAGATCTATAATTATAAGGTAAGAAGATGAGATAGGGGATGATCCTTGGGGTAGCACTGGGATTAGACAGAGGTGGAAGCCTCTGTTTCTCACTTCATGAGAATAGAATTTAAGGACACTTGTGGTTTAGTGAATGGAGATTCCTCAATAAATAAAATATAGAATTGTAAAGGACCTTGCACTTCAGTATACTTCCTTACACAGGCAAGGGGGAAAATGAATCCCTGAGTCCCTTATTAGAATATAAGCTGCTCAAAGGCAGGCATTGTCTTGCTTGCTTACATCAGTATCCCCAGTGCTTAACACAGGTACATAGTAAGGCCTGAATAAGTGTTATTCATTCTCTTTTTCCCAACGTGGTGTGGGTACCATCTCTCTTTGCTGCCCAAAGTAGGAATTGCAATGGGTAGGAGAAACTGATCATGTCCTCATTTTAAAACTCCTAGAGCTTTTTGAAAGAGTTATCATTCAATGCTACAATGCTGTGGCCCTGATTGACCATGGTGGTTGAGAAGACCTGTTACCAACCTGAAATATCGTTCAGCATTTCTATAGGGTCCCACCCAGCAGACCACATCTCTATCAGTTTGCTACCTCAGGTTCAAAGCTTTCAACCACTTATGATCTCTTGGCTGAAGTTGACTGGAGCTGGGCTATCAGACTGGGGTCTAATAACAGACTCAATCTGTGCAGAACCCAGAAGTTTAAGCTCCATACATCTCTTTGGGAAGAATGTTCTCTATTAAAAACTGTTAATAGGAGCGGCTAGGTGGCGCACCTATTTATTTGAATAGAGCACCAGCTCTGGAGTCAGGAGGATCTGAGTCGAAATCCAGACTCAGACACTTGACACTTACTAGCTGTGTGATCTTGGGCAAGTCACTTAACCCCAATTGCCCTGCCTTCCCCCCTCCAAAAAACAAAAACAAAAACAAAAAAACTGTTAACGACATGGACTTAGGATCACAAGATCATTCATTAATCCCTGGAAGGGATCTTAGAATCCATCTAGTCAAATGCTCTCATTTTACAGATGAGGAAGCTGAGGCCCAGAGAGTGGTATGCTTGAGTCATCTTAAACTTGTGTCCAAAATTAAACTCATTATTCTCTTCCCCTAAATTCTCCCCTCTTCCAAAACATCCCTATGTATGCCAGAGTCAGAATCATTCTTTTAGGTTCCTGGGTTTGTAACCTTGGCATTATTGTCAACTCCTCACTCTTCCTCACCCCACGAATCCAAGTCAGTTGCCAATTCTCACCGTTTCCACCTTGGCATAATCTCCTTCACCTGGCCCCCTTTCCCCACTCACGTAGCTACCATGGGAGTTCAGGGCCATCATCACCTCTCACCTAGATCAGTCAAGTCTCAACCTACTCAAATCTCTCATCACTTGAACCCACACTGCACATTGCTACCAAAATAATTTTTCTTCAGCACTTCTGACCATGTGGCTCCTCTACTTGGTTAACTCCAACAGCTTCCATATTGCTTCTAGGATCAACTATGAACTCCTCTGTTTAGCTTTTAATGTCCCAAACAACATGGCCCTACCTAAGCTATTTGGCACGACTTTCCCTCATGCACTCTTCAAGTCATCCAAACTGCCCTCTCTATTCCTCGCACAAAATGTTCTGTCTCCATTTTCTGTGCCTTGGCAATGGCCGTCCTCTTTTCCTGTGACTCCTGGAGTCCCTCCAAGATGCAGCTCAGTTAACATCTTCTGCATGAAGCTTTTTCTGATCCCCGCAATTGCTAGTGCCTTCCCTCCCAAATTACTTTGCATTTAACTACTTTTTTATAATTTTTATTTATTAAATTATTAATTTCATATTTATTCTGTATGCATTTTTATATGTAACCCTGGCTCCCATCCCCAGCTTCTCTTTATTTTCATCCCTGTTCCTGTCTTTCTGGATTTCAATACCATGCTCTTCTGCTCTCTCCATACCTGTGTTTTTCATGTTCCTTTTGTATGTTGTCTTCCCCTGTTAAAATGTAAGCTCCTTGAGGGCAGGAACTGTCTTTCTTTTCGTTTGTTTTTGAATACCCAGCTCAGCACAGTGCCAGGCACATATTAAGCATTTAAATGTTTCCTTCCTTCCTTCCTTCTTTCCTTCTTTCCTTCCTTCCTTCTCTGGGGTAGTTTCCTGAAGTACATCTCTGATACAATGTTCTGTACTTGGAGAGAGCCATGATTTCTGAGAGACTTTTGAGTCAGGATGCTATGAATTTTGGTAAAGTCTAGAAGAGAGAAATTCAAGAGATTCAAGGCAAGAGAAGCAAGCTACATACTTTTGAATGACATACAGGAGAGCTCTCTGAATCCACAAACACGTAGGGTAGCTGGCCCCCAACATAGCCCTTCACTTTGCCATTGAATTCTTGTTGCACAGCAGCTTTGCTGTGTTAGAGCAAAGTGAACCTCCTTTTGTTAATTGTTCAATGATTTGCAAGGATCTCTTTTCTTCCCAACATGAAACCTGAACTAAGAGTGTATTGGTGTTGGTGCCATCTCCAGCAAAATCTATGTGGAAATAAATGGAATTTATTTCCTTACCTGTGAAAAATGAGTTGTCACCAGGAAAGTGATTTGCATTTTTAATGGACCTGAACAATGAAAACCTAGCCCTTATGAGCATGAACAGCTAGTTCTGGCTCAATAGCCAATCAAAGAAGCTCCTTCATCACCACAAGACAGGAAATAGTCATAGAATACTTGCATGTGCTCCAAAGTCCACATAGAGGATTGCATCAGGCTAAGAATATTGTTTCCTTGTAAGGGCTAGGTCCTCACTGGCCAGTCAATTTCCATAATGTTGCATAAAGCAACACAATAATATGCATATATAGATGTATACATAATTGATATTCCTTATCAAATAGGGCCAGTAACAACTGTCTTTCATACCCTATAGGTTTTTTTTTCTTCTTCTGAGAACTGTGTATCTTTTGACCATTTGTTTTTTGTGGAGTGGCTCTTCATCCTACAGATTTACATCAATTACTTAAAGATCTAAGATAACAAACCTTTATCAGGTTTGTTTTATCAGAGCCATTTATCAGAGACATTTGAAGCAGATTTTTAAGAAATGCATCTACAGATTTTCTTATTCTGGTCACATTGACTTAATTTATGAAAAAGTATTTTAATTTTATGTAATTAAAAGTGGGGTTTCTTTTAGTGATCTCTATCCCTTAATTGGTTGCAAACTGTCCCCCAAACCAAGGGATAATTCTTCCATTTTCCCCCTCAAATCCCTCACGATGAATACATACAATTAAGCAAAATAAATCGACATATTGCCCATATCTAAAAACATGTACCTCACTCTATACCCATAATCTGTCACCTCTCTGCATAGAGGGTGGAGGCATACTTTACTACTTCTGAGGTCACTTCACTGACCAGAGTTCTAAAGTCTTTCATATGTGTTTTACTTTACATTATTATAGTCATTATATAAATTGTTCCTCCAGCTCTGTTTGCATTTCTCTGCACCAATTGGCACAGTAGATAGATATGGTATCTGGAGTTAGGAAGATCTAAATTTAAACCTGGCCTCAGACACTTACTAGTTGTATGACCCTGGGCAAGTCATTTAACCTCCATTTGCCTTAGTTTCCAAAACTGTAAAATAGAAATAATCATAGCACTTACTTCCCAACAATCTGTGATTGTGTGAGCACAGGGAATTCCAAGTGTGGGCACTGCTCCTGCGGATACATCTCCTACTAAAGTTCTAGAGTAGTGGTTCTCAACTTTCCTAACGCCACCACCCTTTAATACAGTTCCTCATGTTGTGGTGACCCCCGACCATAAAATTATTTTCGTTGCTACTTTACAACTGTAATTTTGCTACTGTTATGAATCATAATGTAAATATCTGATGTGCAGGATGTATTTAAATTGAACATAACCCACAGGTTGAGAACCGCTGTTCTAGAGTTTCTCATGAATGCTAAAAAAAGTCTTCATTGTTTTCCTGATTGCAAAGTATACCAAGTGAAAACCCATATATCAAAGACACACAGGGGTCAAATTCTTAAAAAGAGGAAAGGTAATTCATTTATTTTTTTCTTCTTTTTTGAAATCTTCCTAGGAGAAATTTGGAAAATTTCCCACGTCTCTTTGGCTTTTCTTTCCTGTTGTCGCCTTTCATGGGCCCCCCCCGTTGAATGACTGTTGTCTACCAGAGCTTTGTTGCCTACGTGGCTGGGGAGCACGAGTAAGCCTCCGGCCAGGCTGAGGGACCTTTGCCGGGGCTGTTGGTGAGTAGATGAGTTGGGAAACACAGAATCTAAACGAGATGACGACAGAACGGAGCAGTGTAAGGGTCTAAGTGTACCATAATGGTGGCATGGGTAGCTGAGGTTGGAGCAGGCCTGTGTCTGCTGAGGAATTTGGAGTACTAATTTCAGCCCTACTTCCTCAGAACCATGCAGAGGGGTTGGTATGGCCAGCAATTGTGCTTGAAAAAGATGCTTCATTTCCTGAACGTGTGGACAACCATTTGGGATCCAGGAGGCACAAGCTAAGCAGGCTCTATAACTGGATGATATGAGTTGATTGGGCCAGTTATTAGTATATTGACTCTTCTGCTGTAGGATGATTTGCTTATAGATGTCAATTTTGATTTTCTCCTGAGGTATAGAACTGAAGATGGCATTTATAGTTTTCATAGGGACTATCCAGCTCTCAAGAGTGAATGGCTCAATGCCATTTAAACATGTAGCATCTCTATTCTTATGCTGGTCTTGGAATGCTGGTTGAGTCCCAACTTGATCATCACAGTTCATTTTAACTTCTGTTGGCATATTACAGCTAGTTGGAGATTTGACCTTGGGGGTATGTGTTGGTAGAGAAGTGGCCCAGGTTTCTGGGCACTGTGGAGATTCTGTGCCATGTTCTGGGCCACTTACAGGCATGGAATGAGTGATGTTGGGGCTTTCTGCAGGCTGAAGCTGCCAGGCAGGCCTATGATGTAGGGAAGCCTGAGGGTCTGAGCCTAGTGGTTTTATTTCCTCAAGGTCTGGAACTGGTGGAGATGTTCTCTGAATGGTTGGGTGTGGTACAACCTCCTCCATCTGAGGCTTGTGGCTCATTTGGAGTGTTGCCTGGTTTTCTTGCTCCTCTGGATTTTTGGTCTGGCAGTCAGGACCCATAAAAATGGCCTGGGCGTGGAGGTCTGCTGCAGCTCCAGCCTGGCAACCAGTGTCAGGGTAATGTGTAACCTTGGGATCTGAGCCCATTGACACAGTTTTCTTAAGATCCAGCGTTACTGAAGATGCACCCTCACCATTAAAAGGTCCAGCACATCCTTTTCAGCTTGCATGTCATGTCCCATTTGGGGGGCTGCCCAGTCTTCCTGTTCTTCTGGATATTTGGTCTGGTGGTTGGGTCCCAGTGTCCTTGATTCCTGGTGGCACACAAGTGATGTAAGTGTGACTAGGGCATTGGAGTTTGCTGTAGCCTCAACTCAATAATCAGTGCCAGGGTAACATATAACCTGGCCGTCTGGTCCCAAAGGCATCCTTTCCCCAAGGCCTAGCTCTAGTGGAGATGTCTCCAAAACATTGGAGTCTAGTATAGCCTCCTCAGCTTGGTGGTAATAGTTATGGTCAGTGGGATTTGGGTGCCTAAGGCTCACTGAAGACATGGTCAAGCAATTCAATCCTGTTGGATGTATTGTGTTAGGAGTGGTATCCAGTGTAACCTCTGGATTTGGTATAACCTTCTGGATCATGTCCCTGGCATGATGGTTTAGTCTAGCCTCAGTCCAACAGTCCAAGCCCTGTGGAGTTGTATACTGGTGATCAGAGTCCAGTGGAACATATGTCCAATTGTCCTGGCCAGGTTGAAGCGTAGTTGGATGGACAGGGCCCAGTGAAGATTCAGTCTGGTGGTCCAGACTCAGTGGAATTGTGATTGGATGGTTAAGGCCTGATAGAGATGTAGTTTGGCAACTATAACCTGGGACAGTCTCATCCTGATGTGTTGGGCCCCCGGGAGACTCTGCCTGAGGGTCAGAAATTTGTGGAGGTATAGTCCAATAATTAATGCATGGTGGTTCCTCTGTCCAGTGAGTGTGACCTAATGAATTCCTAACTTGATGAGGAAGGCCTGTTGGAACTTTTGCTCTACTGCTGACATGTGGCAAAGGGACAGTTTGATGGTCAGGATGAGATGGTGATCCAGATACATGGTCAGAGTATAGAAAGGGCAAAGGGGTGTTATTGCCCCAGTGAACTGTATGGGATGAAAGATCAGAAGTGGCTTTGGGCAAGGGTCCATGGCCTGCTGGTGGTGCAGCTGCAGCTGTGCTCAGGAGCTGGGGACACAATGATGAATCCACCATAACTCAGCTCTGTGAGGACAGGGAAGGCATAGACGTGACCCAGTGGTTGGGGGTAACTTTGGCCCTGTACTCAGGGCAAAGTGAGGGTAAAATCATAGCCCCAGAATTGTGTTTATGAGGCTTGGAAGGTTTAGCTATTCTCCTAGGGTGTTCAAGTTTGGGTAATGGTACAGTCACTGTCCCCATACTGGGGTAGGGTATCTTGGAAGCTGTTGCCCTGTGTTTTGGGCACAGCTCCAAAGGGAGAGATGTGGACCTGTGATCAGGAAGGGATGATAGCTTGGCTCTGGTATGATGTTGGAGATGGGCCATCTTCTCAGCTTTGGACCTGACTTGTTCTTCTTTGCTTAATGGAGCAATCTGATGAGGCAAGCCTGGCAAGAGCTTTGACTTGGCCTGGTGACAGTGGCCATTGGTAGGGACCTGGGTCAGAACTGCTGATGGAGAAGATGACTATATGAGGATACAACACAACACGGATGGGAAAGACAATTGTGGAATAGGGAATTCCAGGAGTAGGGAAAATTTACAAGAATCTGAGAATAATATCTTAATTTGGTGAAAGAATCTAGAGTTTTCAAAGCATTATTAGCTCATCAGATCTCTTCAACCACCTCAGGAAGGTACTGTCACCTCCATCTGTCAGTCTTAAATACAAGGTCATCAAGTGTCACATAGTCTGGAGTCAAACTGGAACTCAAAAAACAGACTGAGAAAATGTGAGGTAACTTATGAGATTGCAGCATTAGAGTCAGATATGGAACCCATGTGTCAGTACCCAGAACTCTTTCAACTACATCATACAGTCTCTGAAGTCCTACCACCAAAAAGATGTAGACTGAATGGATGGCGATTTCAAAACAAGGAAACCATGGTTCATAAGAGGAATACTTGGTGACTCCAGAAAGTTGGGATGGGAGCCACTGAATGTAGAAACTAAAGGTCTCACCTTTTGGAAAATGTGTCTGTTTTTTCCCCATTTGGTTCCTGGAGGTTGTTCTTGAGAACATGTTAACAAATAAATGAAGAATTAAAATTGCCCAGTAATAATTAAATGACTGATTCACCATAGTTACTGCTAGTCCCGTGCTGCCCTGCCTGGGGGATTTCCTAATTCCCTAAAGTCTCCAATCAGTGACTAGGACTGAGTAATATAGGTTTAAAGTCTCCTCTTTACAATTTGTCATTGTCTTGAGGCTCTTCTCTACTAGACTTTATTATAATCTATTCTATCCAGAATAAATAACTGAAAAAAGAATAGAGTTACCGACCTAGGTCATTTGAGTGGAAATGTAAATCCTTATTTAACTAACAGGTTTCTTTTTAAGGGCAGAATTGTAAAAATCTGCCAGTGATTTCAAGAGGTTACTTTCTCAACTGGGGTGAACTCAGTCCCCCTGAATTATCAATTACCCAATACAAACTTTATCTAGTGTTTCATTTTTGTGAACTTTACCCCGCTTCAGGTTCACGTAACTTCCAACTCTTCCTCCTCAAAGAAATCTCCAGAAATTTGCATCTGTAGCCATAGTTTAAATGTGATTAAAATAATTTAAGTTTTAAAGTGGTTTCTGGATAATTTTGAAACACCCCCTTAGGCTGTTTGGAAACAAACTGAATCACCATAAAATCGGAGCTGAGAAACACTAGCCTAAATCTCTTCAAAAATCAACTCTGACTGCCAGTCCATATAGAGAGGAGTCAAACTGGGTGCCCTCCCCTCTCCCCTTGCCCTCCTGTCTCCCAATCCCAAAGTGATCTCTCACCAAAAGGAATTGAAAGAAATTCAGGAAAGATATTCCCAAGAAGAGGAACCAATCCAAGTCCAAGTGGTGTCTATAAGTTTCCTTGGTTGAAGGAGACTAAGATACTGATAATTCTCTAGCAGAAAAGAGGCAACTGAAAAAATAATGTCTGTTCAGAAAAAAACGTTCCTCTTTCTTGTGGGGACTGATTCCTGGAACGCAGAAAACTGTTGTGGATCCTGCCAGGCCTGAACCAGACAGAGGCTGTTACGGG
>JAQQSU010020216.1:0-10092 GCA_028627135.1 Pseudochirops cupreus | reverse complement strand
CATTTCTGTTTTATTATTTCATTACCTTATTACACAAAAAGATTAAATAATAAAATAAATTATAAGATAGGATAATATGATAATAAGATAAAATCAGAAATGTTTTCAAAGCTTGATCAAATACTTATAGTAGAAATTTGAGCTATGGAGGCAAAATAATTTTAATTTTTCTTACTAATTTATTTTCAAGATATGAAGAACAAAGGACAGGATGTGTAAAGAATCTAAGGATCACAGATCTTCCAGAAACACACACACACACACACACACAGAGTAAATACAGGAAATAATAAAAGAGAACTTAGGACTTGGGACCATAGATAATGAAATAACAATTGAAAGAATTCATAGATTACCACTATAAATTGGGAAAAAAAAACGAAGGAAGGAATGAATGAATGAACAAGGCTGCAACTCCAAGACTTTTAGTTGTTCAGTTTAACTCTTCAATTGAGGAATAAAAAGTTCTTGCTAACTATCAGCAGAAAGACTTTCAACTACAATAGAAAGGAAAATCAAATAATCAAGATTATCCTGCTCTCATCAGAAAATGTGGTAGAGAATGGAATAATGTGTTGCAAAGATCAATGGAGATCAAGATGCACCCCAGAGTGATCTAGCCAGTAAATCTAAACTTATAAATAAAAAAAGATAAATATTCAATAACAAAGAGTTGGTTGATACATTTTTAGAAATAAAATCAGAACTGAGGAGATTATTTGTTTCTTGAACACCCTAGAAACAGAAATGACAGTGATGGAGGAAATAACAATGAAGTGATGTCAATGAGACCAATAAGAGATTTCTTTCTAAATGTAAACAGAAACAAAGGCAAAAATGGAAATCTGATGGGTGGTAATAGCTGAGGGCATTAACAACAGAAACATACTTTGCATATTGGCAGATAAATGTTTTGCAGAGGGTTTTTTGGACTACATTACAACATAGAAATGTTCATGAAGAGGGAAAGGTTAAAAAGGGGAATAGAGAGGAACATGCAATGTGCTCAGGTCTAATTAAGGGTTAGCAGTGAGGGGAATGTGATACCCTCAGTCAAAGAAGAGTCTGAGGGAACGTGGTGAGGAGAAGGGAGGAAATATTGAAATGGACGAGAGGAATAAAAGAAGCCTTGCTTTGGCAGTGGAAAGGAACTCCTCTGATGATACCATTCTGCATAAAGAGATATAGTCAGTGAAGGAAGATGGGGGCCTTACACTGGACATTGTCTGGGAGATTTTGCCTTTCCTATACAGGAAAGAAGGGGGATTGGAAAACCTGAAGACAACTGGTACTAGAAGGCATGGAGCAATAAAGGAGATTATGTAATGCAAACAGAGGGGGAAAGGTAAATAGGAAATGATTGATATCAAAGGTGAGTTATATACTCAGATATAGGGTAGGGGAGGCATTGTACTCTATGGAACCTATAATAATTAATATTGTTCTGGGAATGAGGTTCAATGAAAAAGAGGAATCTATAGTGCAAAGTCTATGAGGTAGAAATATAAACTACCTAGAGGGAGTGCCTAGAATGAATAACTTAGAAGTTTTATTGCAAAAAAAATATAGAAAATAGTGGTAGCCTATATAATTATGAGGATAATGAATCAGAGAGTAAGGGTCTAGAGTACAGAGAAAGAAGTGATAATTAAAAATGAGAGAAATTATTTTAGAAAAGGAGTGTAAAAATGAAATTAAAAATAAATTAATGAATGAGATTGGTTGAAGGGGAAGAGATGAAGGGGATTCTACTTGACTGAGAAGAAAAAAACAAGGTGTGGGGGATAATTATATAACCAGACAAAATAGAAGAGAAAAAGAAAGTAATAAACAAAACCTCAAAGATAAAGGAGTAAAAAATGAGAGAGAATACCAGAGAGTCAGTGGTAATAGAATCATAAAAAAAAGAAAGTTAAAGTAACCAAGAACATATTGCTATGTTTAAGGCAGAAGAAGATTTAAAAAAGGTATAACTTGAAGAAACAATGAGATGAGTGGAACAAAATATGAGCCTAACATAACTTTTAATGTGAGTAGATTAAACAATCCAATAAAACTAAAAAGAGTGACAGATTGGATATTTTTTTTAAATCCTACAATCTGTTGTTTATAAGGAACACATTTGAACAACAAAGATATGCAGAAAACAAAACTGAGACAGAAAAAATTAATATGCACCAAATTAATCCAAACATCAGTAGTCACAATCATCTTAACAGACAAAAGAAAAGAACAAGCATTCATAAAACTAAAAAGAGATTTAAAAAGGAAAGTAGAGCATGCTGAAAGAAATTACTTGGCTTATTCACACTGGGAAAACAAAACAAAGTGAAGAAACAAGCAAAAAAGATGAAAAACACAAAGTGTCCTGCCATACAATCCAAGTCCTCAAAAAACCCAGTTATTATGCATCTACTATGTGTCAAGCACCATGCTAAGGGCAGGGTATATAATTGATAAAAAGAAAGACAGGCATTAGTTTCACGGAGATTATAATCTAAACAGGGAGCAAAATACAGAAAAGAGGTAGGAAAGTGAGGGAGGGGAGGAACATACCAAGTGGTACCTAGTATGGTTCTGGTAGTGTTGAAACCAAGAAAAGCAGCAGATGCCAAGTATAATGAACTGAGAATCTGGTTTCTGCTCTTAATGAGGGAAGACATTAGATAGATTTTGGTATGCCATTTTCCAGTCTGCCAATCAGAATGTGAGAGGAGACTGAGGGGCATGGTGTCAATCAAAAATTGAGCTATCAGTATGCAGCTGAATTTAGAAATAATGAGCTTGTCCTAGGAGTGATGAGAGATTGGGAAATCTGGCACATAAATTTATAATCATATATAGCACATTAAAAAAAAGTTTTGTTGAAAGTAACTAGGTTTTTAAGTTTTTTAAAGCTTACATATTAAACATGAACAGAAAAGAAAAAAAAAACCTGTCAGGTACACAGAGGAACAAAGGAGAGGATTCAGAATACATAGCAATAACTTACCATTTCAAGAAAGCCCATATATTAAATACTGTACATTGTGTTGAATTCTGTCCATCTTTTCTTTGCTTCCTTGTAACTTTTCTTTTATTCTCTTCTGTACACTTTCTACTTTGTTTTTTTTTCCCCTTCCTCCCCTCTACCCACCACCCCAAGGCTACAACTGAATATGGATGTATTGATTTATAGGTATATGTATACATATATACATACACATACATATATAAACATATGTTTTCCCTAAGAGATTCCACTCCTAGTCTTGTTTTTATGTTTGTGCATGTCTCTTTTTTCCTCTCTTAACTGTTCTATTTTAAATTCTAGATTCATTCCCTTCCTCCTCAATCACCCACCCCCACTGGAAAGACAAGCAATTCAATACAGGCTGTACATGTGTAGTTATGCAGAACATCTCCACAATGGACATATTGTGAGAGACTGATTATATGTCCCTCATTCCTATCCTGCCCCTCCCTTGTTCTGCTCTCTACCCTGTCCCTGTCCCTTTAAAGAAGAGAGAGTGTGCTTCCAGCAACACTCCCCCCCCCAGTCTGTCCTCCCCTCCATTATCCCACCTCTCATCCCTATCCCCCTTACTCTCCTCTCTGGCAAGATACCCAGTTTAGAGTTTATGTCATTCCTTCCCTAAGCCAAATTCAATGTGAGTAAGGTTGATCCATTCCTTTTGCCTTCCTGTTCTTCCCTTCCATTGTAAGAGTTATCCCTTGCATCTTATATATGAGAGGATTTATCCCATTCTATGTATCCCCGTCTCCTCTCATTCTATTCCTCTCCCACCTCACAATTTCACCTTTTAAATTATCCTATTCAATTGATCCTGTGCCCTCTATGTACACATATATACACATACTCAGATATTTATTCATATGCATATATATATATATATATATACCCTCCTATATAGACATATGCATATCTATATGTATACATTTATATTCTCTTCATCTATCCTCATTCTGAGAAAAGTTTCATAAGTTACAATTATCATTTTTCCATGTTGGCATGTAAATAGCTCAACTTTGATAATTTCCTTATGATTTCTTTTCCATGTTTACCTTCTCATGCTTCTTGTATTTGAGTGTCAAATTTTCTTTTCAGTTCTGGTTTTTTCAGCAAGAATGTTTGAAAGTCCTCCACCTCACTGAATGACCATGTTTTCCACTGGAACATTATACTCAATTTTGCTGGATAGGTGATTCTTGGTTTTAATCCTAGCTCTCTTTTGCCATTTGAGTTAATCTATTTTTTAAGCTGTTCCTGCTTTGCTTCCTTTTGCCTGCTCATGTTGCCAGTAAATTACTTGATTTTTTAGCCCTGTGGAACTTTGCTTCCACAGGAGAATTTTGCTGCTGCTGGAGCAATTAGGAGGTTGTTGGGTTTTTTTCAGCCTCCACCAGATTTGGCTCACTGAAAATGCACCCCACGACCACCACCCAAGACCACGATCCAGATCCAGTCTAGTTAAGGTAACAGCACTTAGCCCCCGAGTGATTGCTTGGCCCCCCTACAGTCTGCAGGCTGGGAGCTCTGAAGCAGCCACATGGAGGCTGCTGGAGGGTCACTGTTTCTGCTGCTTCCTTATCCTAGAGGCACTTTGACTGGACCTCTTTTGTCCTCTAAGTTCAGCTGAATTCCACTGACCTTTCACTTTGTCCTTGTTTCTTATGGCTTGATAATTCTGCAAACTGTCACAGCTGCTGCTGATCTGCTCTCCTGAAGGCTCCAGCTGTGGTTTGTCCTGGCCGCCCCTGGGCCAAGCCGCAGTTTCAGGCTGGGCTGGTTTTGGCTCCCAGCATGCTGTGATGAGCCCTTCCTGCCAAGCTGCCTTCAGCAGGAGCTGTATTTTTGTGAATTTTGGAGCCTTGAAATTTCTTTAGAGTCATATTTTGTGGGTATTTGTGGTGGCTATGTGGGAGCTGTGGCACCTTGTTGCTTCTATGTTGCCATCTTTGCTCTGCCCTGTATCCCACACTTCTTGTGCAGGGGGCTAGGGACCTGGTTTACTGGCTTTGGGTGCTGTGGCTTCTGATTCCTGTAGCTGGAAGCTATACAATGATGTAGCTTACCTGATGCTGTACTGGAGCTACCAAAGAAAGGTGTAGTCTTTCTACATTTCCCTTGGGTTTATATTGAAGCCCCTGGTGAGAGGTGTGGGGGAGGAGTCATCTGGCCACTAGAGGTCTCCACCTCTCCTAGGATTGCACTAGAGCAACAGGTAGGCTCAGCCACTGGTGGGTGGTCATCCACACTGTTGTCTGTTGCTTATCCACACTGTTGTCTGTTGCTTCCCCTAGCTATGTGAACACCATTCTGGGGTCCTGGTGTTGGTGCTTTCCAGCTCTCAGGATCTCCCAATGTTCTGCTGAGATGAGGCTCACCATTGACTTGCTACTGTTCCTCCTGTCCTGCACTGTTTCCCTTCAGCCACAGCAAAAGGGACCCCTCCCACTATTTCCCCTAGCCTCCTAAGATAAAAGACTTTTGTGACCTTTCTACTGGCTCCACTATTCCAGGATTTCTCCTGGGGTGATTTTCTCTGGGTTTTTCAAGGTCAAGAAGGGAGAGTGGGAGCACTTACTGTTTGCTTCTCCATCTTGGTTCCAAGAAATTTAAATAGGTGACTTTCAAACATTCAGTCTGTTGGCTGATAGCCCCAGATGTAGCTGCTGCCACTCCACAGGCCCCATGCAGAACTGCACCTCTCTTACACCCAGTCCTGACAGATCTCTGTCCTGCCCTGAGAAGTCTGGGAATCAACACTGCTGCCAGGGATTCAGTCTGCTGGGGTCTGCTCTGGCCCTGCTAAAGTGGAGTCTGTGCTGGTGCAGCCTACTGGGCTCCACATTTGTCACATTATAAAAGAAGAATAAAAAAATAGGGAAAAAGTTATAAGAAAGAAAAAAAAGTGAAAATAGTACATTTCAATCTTCATTCAGATTCCATTGTTCATTTTCAGCATGTAGATAGCATTTTTCATCAATAGTCTTTCGGAAATGTCTTAGATCATTGTATTGCTGAGAAGAGCTAAGTCTATTGAAGTTGATCACTGCACAGTGTTGCAGTCACTGTGTATAATATTCTCCTGTTTCTGCTCACTTCACTCAGCATCAGTTCAAGTAAGTCTTTCCAGGTTCTTTTGAAATGTGGCTGCTCATCATTTCTTAAAGAACAATAGTATTCCATTACCTTCATTTACTGCAACTTGTTCAGTCATTCCCCAATTGATGCCATCAATTTCTAATTCCTTGCCACCATAAAAAGAACTGCTATAAATATTTTTTTTTCCTACATGTGGATTCTGTTCCCTTTTTAATGATCACTTTGGGATACAGACCTAGTATTGCTGGATCAAAGCATATGCATAGTTTTATAGACCTTTGCTCATAGTTCCAAAATGCTCTCAAGAATGGTTGGATCAGTTCACAATTCCTCCACCAATGCATTAGTGTTCCAGTTTTCCCATATCTCCAACATTTATCATTTTCCTTTTTTGTCATCCTAGCTAATCTGATATATGTGATGTAGCATCCTTGAGTTGTTTTCATTTGCATTTCTGTAACCAATAGCAATTTAGAGCATTTTTTCTATGATTATAAATATCTTCATCTGAAAACTATCTGTTGATATTATTTAATCATTTTCCAACTGGGGAATGTCTTGTATTCTTCTGATTTTGACTCAGTTCTCTATATATTTTAGAAATGAGGCCATTATCATAAAAAATGTCTGTAAAAATTGTTTCCCACCTTTCTGCTTTCCTTCTAATCTCATGTATATTGATTTTGTTTGTGCAAATACTTTTAAAGGTCATCAGAATTATTCATTTTGCACTTCATAATGTATTCTATTTGTTCATACTTTCTTCCTTTCTTCACAGATCTGACAGATAAACTATTCCTTGTTTTCCTCATTTACTTATGGTATAACCCTTTATGTCTAAATCATGTACACATTTTTATTTTATCTTGGTATATGGCATAAGGTGTTAATCTATGCCCAATTTCTACCATATTATTTTCCAGTTTTCCTCAGTGGTTTTTTGTTAAAAAATAACTTCTTATCTCAGAAGATAGAATTTTGGGGTTTATCAAATAATAAATTACTCTAGTCATCGACTACTATGTCTTGAGTACCTAACCTATTCCACTGACTGCTCTATTTCTTAGCCAAAACCAAATAATTTTGATGATTCCCTCTTTATAAAATAGTTTTGTCAGGTAAGGCTTGGCCATCTTCTTTTGCATTTCTTTTTTCCCTCATTAATTCCCTTTATATTTTGGGCTTTTTATTCTTCCAGAGGAATTTTGTTATTATTATTTTTCTATCTGTTTAAAACAATATTTTGGTGGCTTGATAGGTATGTAATGGAATAAGAAATTAATTTAGGCAGAATTGCCTTTTTTTATTATATTATCTCGGCCTAACCGTGAACTATGGTATTTTTCCAGTTGTTTAAATCTAACTTTATTTGTGTGAAAAGTGTTTTGTAATCATGATCATAAAGTTCTTGGCTTTGTCTTGGCAGGTAGACTCCCAAATATTTTATTTTATCTGCATTTACCTGAAATTGAATTTCTCTTTCTATCTCTTACTGCTAGGCTTTGTTAGTAATGTATAGAAGTACTTAAGATTTATGTGGATTTATTTTATGTCTTACAACTTTGTTAAAGTTATTATTTCAAGTGGTATTTCATTAAATTCTCTAAGTGTAACATCATATCATCTGCAAAGAGTGATAATTGTGTTTCCTCTCTTCTAGTTGCTTTTCTTACTGTTAAAGCTAACATTTCTAGTACAACATTCAATAATGGTGGTGATAAGGGACATTTTTGTTTCACCCTGATCTTATTGGGAATTCTTCTAACTTATACTCATTACATATAATGATTGCGGATAGTTTTAGATATATACTACTTATTGTTTTAAGGAAACCTTCACTTATTCTGATATTCTCTAGTCTTTTTAATAAGAATGCATGCTGAAAATTGTCGAAAGCTTTTTTCTGCATCTTTTGATATAATCATATATTTTCTGATGATTTTGTTATTGGTATGGTCATTTATGCTGTTAGTTTTCCTAATATTGAACCAGCTCTGCATTGCTGGAATAAATCCCACCTTATCACAGGGCATTATCCTGAGCATAAATTATTATATTCTCTTTAATATTATTTTATCTATATTTTTTGCATCAATATTTATCAGTAAAATTAGTCTATAATTTTCTTTTTCTGTTATGACTCCTCTTGGTTTAGGTATAAGCACTATGTTTATGTCAAAAAAAAAAAAAAAACCCTGGAAACCTGGTAGGATTCCTTCACCTATTTTTCCAAATAATTTAGATAGTATTGGAGTTAATTGTTCTTTAAGTTTTTGGTAGAACTCACTTGAAAATCTATCTGACCCTGGAAATGTTTTCCTAGGGAATTTGTTGGTGGTTTGTTTAATTTCTTTTTCTGAATTGGGGTTATTTCAGTATTTATGTTTATCTTCTGTCAGTCCAGAAAAAATATATATATATATACATGTATGCATGTATGTATGTATGTATACATACATACACACATTTATCTATCTATGTATCTATCTGTGTATATACATAGATACATAGATAGATGCATGTATGTATGTGTGTATGTATGTATGTATGTATGTAATATTCTTGAGTTTCACTAAGATTCTCAGATTTGTTGGCATACAGTTGGGCAAAGGAGTGATTAATTTTTATTTTTAGGTGGTAAATTTACTTTGTTCATTTTCGATGGTGGTAATTTGGTTCTCTTCTTTAAAAAAATAAAATTAACCAAAGGTTCATTTATTTAATTGCTATTTTCATAAAATCGGCTCTAAGTTTTATTTCCTAAGTCAATAGTTGGCTTAATTTCAATTTCTATCAATTTTTCCTTTTATAGTCATAATTTCTACATTGGTATTTAATTGGCCTTTTAAAATTTCTTTTTTTCTACCTTTTTTAGTTACATGCCCAATTCATGAATCTTCTCTTTCTCTGTTTTTATTCATGTAAGCATTTTGAGATCTAAACTTTCTCTGGAGAGTGGTTTTACCCGTATCCCGAAAGATTTGGTATATTGTGCCATTATCGTAATTCTCTTTGATAGAGTTATTATTGCTATGATTTGTTGTTTGATCCGCTAATTTTTTAGAAGTAGATTATTTAGTTTATTTTTTCTTTTTTAGTTTAATTTATTTTCTTGTTTACATCATTCATTTCCATGAGATTTTGAGTTGCAAATTTTCTTCCCATCTTTCCCCCACCCACCACCCCAAAACAGCCATTCTACTAGATAACCCCTGCCCCAATCTGCTTTCTCTTATTTCCTCCCGCATTGCCCCTCTGATTTTATGGGAGGGCAAGATGGATTTTCCTACCCCAGTACCTGTATATCTTAATTCCCAGTTGCACCTGGTTAATAATAATAATAATAATAATAATAATAATATATATATGTATATTTAACATTTGATAATAAAACTTTAAATTCTAGATTCTTTCCCTTCCTCCCTCATCACCCACCCCCACTGGAAAGTTAAGCAATTCAACACAGGCTGTACATGTGTAGTTATGCAGAACATCTCAATAATGGACATATTGTGAGAGACTGATTATATGTCCCTCCTTCCTATCCTGCACTCCCCTTGTTCTATTCTCTACCCTGTCCCATTACAGAACTGTGTGCTTCCAGCAACCCTCCCCGAGAGTCTGCCCTCCCCTCCATTATCCCACTTCTCATCCCCATCCCCCAACTCTCCCATGTGGCAAGATACCCAGTTTAGAGTTTATGTCATTCCTTCACTAAGCCAAATTCAATGAGAGTAAGGTTGACTCACTCCATTTGGCCTTCCTGTTCTTCCCCTCCACTGTAACAGTTATCCATTGCCTCTTCTATAAGAGATGATTAACCCCATTCTGTTTCTCCCTCTCTCCACTCATTCTATTCCTCTCCCACCTCACAATTTTACCTTTTAAAGTATCATACCTTCCTATTCAATTGATTCTGTGCCCTCTATGTACACATATATACACATACTCAGATATTTACTCATAGGTATATATATATATAT
>JAQQSU010020215.1:0-10093 GCA_028627135.1 Pseudochirops cupreus | reverse complement strand
ATATTGTGGCCACTGTAGTGAAAACTGTGTGGCCATTTAATGTTATAAGATGTAATGTTGTGAATATTATAATGTTTTGAATGTTTGTCTTGATTTGTAATGGAATAAACAGAGTGTTCACTCTATTTTGTAATCTGAACTCTAAAAGCTGTTCACAGTAGCATTCCTTTGGGAATCTGCTGGTGCATGGCGTTACAGAGGTCAGCCTAACAGGTTATATATATCCCAACTTCTCAGTATAATTTATGTTTCTTGTACACATCAATGACAATCCATTATTCATCTATCAATACTTTCTTTTTTACCACCTCTTGAAATATTGAGCTCTTTAACTATATTACACATTCTATGAACTGTGACTATTCCGCTGTCATAAACATCTTTGATCTGTTTTTAATAGTACACCCTCACCCTGTGTCCCAGACTGGTCCTAATGTTCATTTTATCCACATTGTAATTTTAATCATTTTGGTCAGAACCCTTCCAAATATTTTCAAGACTAAAGAGTTATTTAATTTTTGGTTTGTAATCACTAGGTATGACTAAGTGTGAATTTGTTGTTCTTTATTCTTTTGATACTCTGGTCACTTTTCTAGACCTTGTCCAGTTCCATTATCTCATTCTCCTGCATGCATCCACCACTCCAAACTAATGTAATTGTAGAGACAACAATGTCAGTAGATAGATAAATGGATGGATGGATAGATTATAGATAGGCATAAGTATAAACACACACACATATGTGTATGTATCTGTATATATGTGTACATTTATATATATATACTTGTGTGTATACACACATATTGATAGATAGAAATATTTAATAAGATAAAGAAAGAAGATATTTTGAACTGATTGAAAGCAGTCCTGTTCTTAAAGGTATGCTGAATTAATTTTATTCTCCCCAGAACTGAAGACCATTTGAATAGTCCCTGGTAACCTGAAAGTAACGATTGTACTTGATTACCAGGTCCTGAGTAAAGTAACAAGAAGAAGAGACCCAACGAGGTTGTGCCCACCCTCCCCCAATTCCTACAAGCCACATGCTGACATCTTCTCAGATCCAGTTAAGCAGGAATGCACACAGGAAGGAAAAATGTCATTGGAGTTGCTATGTTTAGCAGCTTTTGTTCCTCCACATTATTATTCAAAAAAGAAGAAGAAAATCTTTTCCTAAATGGGGAATTAATAACAAAATAATACATTACATTCCTCCTGTCAGGAAGATGAGCAAAGGGGCCGGCTGAACACCTTCACAGTTCGTCTGAAAACCTTGTTATTTCACTGATTTTTTTTTGCACCAATTCTCCTAAGAAATGTTCTCAGCAATTAATTCATGCTTTCTAAATTTAAAGCATACTAATTAGGCATCCGTCAGGGGGAGAAGGAAAAAAAATCCTTCTAAGAAACTAGTGCTTTTAAATATAGTTCACACAATTTAACTCCAAGAAATTAAAAGGAAATCTTTTTTTCCTAAAAAAAAAACTATCTATCTATCTATATATATATGTGCATGTGTGTGCATGTGTGTGCATGTAATTATGCCTAGTCACATATATGAAGTTGCATTCCATCATGACAACTGAAAGAATATCAGTACCTCAGAGTCTGAAGGACCTAAGGGGTCATTTAGCCCAATGTAAACAATAGAAAAATCATCACTGGTTCTTTATTTAAAGACACCCAGGGAGGGAGCACCAATTACTTAGAAGATGGCCCAATTCACTTTGTAATAACTCTAATTGTTAGGATTTTCTCCCCTTATATTGACCAGAAATTTAGCTTTCTACAATTTTTCACTCACTTCTAGTTCTACCTTCTGGAAGTCAGGGAATACAAGTATAATATGGCATCCAGTTGGCATAATGCCATGTCTGTTGGGCTTGCAATCAAGAATGCCTGAGTTCAAATCCAGCCTCAGACACTTCATAAGTATGTGTTGCTAAGAAAGTCACTTAGCCTCTATCTCAGTTTTATCATCTACAAAATGGGAGTAATAATAGTTTCTATCTTCCAAGGTTGTTGAAAGGCATTTATAAAGTACTTTGCAAATTGAAACACTATATAAACACCAGCTATTATTAGTAGTAATTGCTCTTTTCTACATAACAGTCCTTAAAATACTTGAAGCAATTTAGCATGTTAACATTCCCCTACCAAAGTCATACTTTCTCCAGTATAAGACTGTCCATTTCCTTCAAATGTTCTTTGTTTTAAATTTCCTCACCACTTCAATCATTGTCCAGTTGATACATTCCAGCTTTCTAATATCCTTTCGAAAATGAGATCATTTACTTAAAAACTTGACACTTCAAACATTCTTATTATTGTTTAGTCATTTCAGTCATGTCCACCTCTTTGTGACCTCATTTAGACTGTATAAGTATGGTCAAATAATATACATTATTAATATGAAGCAATATGATGGATTGGTCTAAATAATTAGATTTGATAGAGTGCCTAAAGAATTATGGACAAAGGTTCCCAAAATTGTACAGGATGCAGTAGCAGCAGCAACAACAACAACATTCTAAAGAAAAAGAATAGAAAGAAAACAAAATAGCTATATAATAAGGCTTTTAAAATAACTGAAAATTATAAGGGACTCATTATACTCAAATTATTTAATTCATATATGTTAAAATGTTATAAGTATTCTTAAAATTGCATCATTACTAGGGTAGTTTGAAAAAAAGTTTGGGATTGAGTTGTGTATGATGGGATAGTTCTAAAGAAAAAAACTGAGTAAGAAAGGCAAAAAAAGAGCAATTATCTCATAAAAAATGGAGCAGGAAATGAAGAACTGATATAAAAAACAATGGATGGAGGTGGAAGGTGGTTATGTTAGAACCTTATTCTCATTGGATCTAGGTTAAGGAGAACACAACTTGTACATCTGGAGGAGTGTAGATGTCTTCCATACTTCTTGACAGGTAAGAGGACTGGAGGAGAGGTGAGGTGAGGGACTTTTAGAAGGGAGTGAAAATTAAGATTTAGAAGGGTGGAGGAGAAGCCAAGGGAGGGACTCTTGCAGAGGTGGGTAGAGTAAGGAATAAAGAGAGTAAGGGGGGAAATATAAGGCAACAGGAATAGGGTAAAAAGAGAGACTGGAAAGGAGAATAATGAGTAAAAAAATAACATAAAAGGAAATTCACACATTGAAATTACAATTTTGAATGTGAATGGGATGAACTCACTCATAAAATGGAGACAGATGGTAGAATGGATTAAAAATCAGAATCCAACAATATGTTGTTTACAAGAAACACATTTAAGAAAGAAAGACATAGAATTAAAGTAGAGTGTTGGGATATAACTTATTATGCTTCAGTTGATGTAAAAAAGGCAGAGGTAGCAATTCTGATCACTGACAAAGTTATGGCCTAAATAGATTTAACAGTGAAGCAATATCAGTATTAAACCCATATGCTCCAAATGCTGTAGAATCTAATTTTTTAAAAGGAAAGTTAGATGATTTATAAGTGGAGATACATACTAATACTATATTAGTGAAGGACTTTAACCATCTCCTAGATAAATCTGACCAAAATATAAATAAGAAAAAAGACAAGTGAATAGAATTTTAGATAATGAGATATGATAGAAACCTGGAGAAAACTGAATAAAAATAGAAAGGAACATACCTTTTTCCTAAGTTGTCCTTAGTACCTTTACAAAAAAAAAATAACCATGTATTAATGTATAAAATTTTTAGAGTTAAAAGCAGAAAACAGAAATAGCAAAAATATCCCTTTTCTGATAAAAAAGCAATAAAATTATACTTAATAAGGCAATACAGAAACACAGATTAAATACTTACTGCACATTAAACAACCTGATCTTAAAGAATGATATGTAGCCTCATTATTGTTATTGTCTTTAATGAAATTATTTATTGTTTCTATGGCTCCATTAAAAATAACAATTATGAGAAAACATATGAAAAATTAAGAGATACACTAAAAGCAGTGATCAGTGGAATATTTCTATCTCTAAATGTTTATATCAATAAAATTGAGAAAGAGCTGATCAATGAATTGTGTAACTAATTAAAAAAAAACTACTGGAAAAAATAAACTAAAGTTTCCCAACCAAACACAAAATTGGAAATCCTAAAAAAATAAAGGTGAGATTAACAAAATTAAGTGTAAAAATTAAATTAATAAATAAAATTATGAGTTAGTTTTATAAAAAAAATAAAATAGATAAACTATTAGTAATCTGAATATAAAAAAGAGAAGAAAACCAAATCACTAAAATGAAAAATGAAAAAGATAAATATACTACTAAATAGATGAAATTTAGGTAATTATAAGGAGGTATTTTGCCAAATTATATGCCAATAAATTTAACAATTTAAGCGAAATAGAAGACTATTTATAAAAATATGAATTGCTTAGATTGGCAGAAGATGAAACAGAATAACTAAGTAAAGCAATTTTAGAAAAAAGAAATCAAACAGGTCATAAATTGACGTTCCAACGAGCAGACATATTTAAAAGTGAAGTCTATCAAACATTTAAAGAACAACTAATGCCAAAATTAAGTAACTTATTTACAATAAAAATTCAGGAAGGGATCCTACCAAACTCCTTTTAAGAAACCAATTTTATACTGATCCCTAAAACAGGAAGAGCAAAAAAGAGAAAGAAAATTTCAGACCAATTTCATTATGAAAATGGATGTAAAATTTCTAACTTAAACATTAGCAAATAGAATAAAAATTATATTACTAAGATTATAAATTATGATCAAGTGTGATTTATACCAGGAATGCAAGAATAGTTTAATATAAGGAAAGCTATGACAATAATTGATCATATCAATAATAAATGTTTAAAAAAGGTGATTATATCAATAGATGAAGAAAAAGCTTTGTTCTGATTTAGTAGTATTTTATTTTTTTCCCAATTACATGTACAGATAGATTTCAACATTCACTCTTATAAGATATCAAGTTCTAATTTTTTACTCCCTATCTCCTCACCCCCTTTCCCAAGAAAGCAAGCAATCTTATTTGGTATCTTTATTTTTTTTAAATAAATTTTATGTTTATTTTTAGCTTACAACATTCATTTGCACAAGATTTTGAGTTACAAATTTACTCCCCATCTGTCCCCTACACACCACCTCAAAACAGCAATACGTTGAATACCCCCTCCCCCAATCTGCTCTCTCTTATATTCTCCCCCATTCCTCTCCAACTTTCTAATAGGACAAGATGGATCTCCTTATCCCAGTGCCTGTGTATCTTATTTCCCAGTTGGATATAAATAATTAATAATAATAATAATAATTTTTTAAACATTTGATTTTCAAACTTTGAATTCCAGATTCTTTCCCTTCTTCACTTATGACCCACCCTCACTGGGAAGACAAACAATTCAATATAGGTTGTACCTGTGCAGTTATATGAAACATGTCCATAGTGCATATATTGTGCAAGACTGACTATTTTCCCTCCATCCTATCCTGCCCCCCCACTTTTTCTATTTTCTAAATTGCCCTATCCCTTTTCAAAAGTGTGTGCTTCTAACTACCCTTCCTCCCAATATGCCCTCCCTTCTATCATCCCCACTCTTATCACCTTCCCACCTAATTTCCTGTAGGGTAAGATACCCAATTTGGTATGTATGTTATTCCCTCCTTAAGCCAAATTCAATGAGAGTAAGGTTAACCCATTATCTTTTGCCTGCCTGTTCTTCCCCTCCATTGTAACAGTTTTCTCTTGCCTCTGTTATATAAGGTAATTTGCCTTATTCGGTCTCTCTGTATCTCCTCTCATTATATTCCTCTCTCACCTCTTAATTTTAATTTTTAGATATCATCCCTTCCTATTCAATTGATCCTTTTCCCTCTCTATGTATACCTGTACACACACACACACACACACACACACACACACACACACACACACACACACATATTCCCTTCAACCATCCTCATACTGAGAAAAGTTTCATGAGTTATAATTATTATTTTTCCATGTATGCATGTAGATAGTTTAATTTTGATAAGTTTCTTATGATTTCTTTTCCTGTTTACCTTCTGATTTTTCTCTTCCTTCTTGTATTTGAATGTCAAATTTTCTATTCAACTCTGGCTTTTCATCAGGAATGCTTGAAAGACCTCTATTCATTGAATGACCATATTTTCTCCTGAAACATTATACTCAGTTTTGATGGGTAGGTGATTCTTGGTTTTAATCCTAGCTCTTTTGACTTCCAGAATATCATATTTCAAGCCTTTCAATTCCTTTTTATAGAAGCTGCTAGATCTTGTGTTATCCTGATAGGATTTCCACAATATTCAAATTCTTTCTTCTTGGCTGCTGGTAATATTTTCTCCTTAATCTTTGAACTCTGGAACTTGGTTATAATATTCCTAGGGATTTTATTTTGGGGATCTTTTTCAAGAGGTGATCTGTGAATTTTTTCAATTTCTATTTTGCCCTCTGGTTCTAAAATATCTGGGTAATTTTCCTTAAGAATTTCTTGAAGGATGATTTCTAGTTTCTTTTTTTGATCATGGCTTCCAGGTAGTCCAATAATTTTTTAATTATCTCTCCTGGATCTACTTTTTAGGTCAGTGGTTTTTCCAATGAGATATTTCACATTCCCTGCTAATTTTTTTTTCATTTGTTTGGATTGGTTTTATAGTATCTTGATTTCTCATAAAATCATTAGTTTCAATTTGCTCCCATCTAGTTCTGAAGTAATTATACTCTTCAGTGAGCTTTTGCAATTTTTTTTCTATCTAGCAAATTCAACTTTTTAAGGCATTCTTCTCCTCATTGGCTTTTTGGACCTTTTTGGCCATTTGAGTTAGTCTATTTTTCAAGGTGTTATTTTCTTCAGTCAGGTTGTTCACTCTCTTTTCCTGATTTTCTTGTGTCATTCTCATTTCTCTTCTCAATTTTTTTCTCCACTTCTCTTACTTGATTTTCAAAATCCTCCTTGAGCTCCTCCATTGTCTATACCTAGTTCATATTTTTCTTGGAAGCTTTTGATACAGGAGTTCTGACTTTGTTGTCTTCCTCCCATTCCATGCTTTGAACCATTTGGACCCCAAGAAAGGAATCTAAGGTTTGATTGCTTTGCTTCCTTTGCTTGTTCATGTTGCCACTCAATTATTTGACTTTTCAGCACTTTGTCAGAGTAGAACTCTGTTTTCAGAGAGGAGAGCTTTGTCCCAAATTGCTGGGGTTTTCACAGCTGCTGACGCTATTAGTTGGGTGCCCTCTCTACAGCCCCTACAAATTCTGACTCACTGGTCACACACCCCAGGATCTGCTCCCAAGACAGTGATCCAGATTCAGGCAGGTTAAAGCAAAAGCTATTACCCTCTGAATGGTTGCTTGGTCGCCTTACATTCTGCAGGCCAGAAACTCTGAAGAAGCCACATGGAAGTGTCTGCATAGCCACAGCACCTCCTCATCTTCTTGCCTTCTTTTCGGGGGCAGTGGCCACATGTTGCTGTCTGTCCCCCTGTTCCCACAAAGTCCACTCTGACCTTTTACTTTGTCTTTGGCATTTATGGGTTGATAATTCTGGAGACCACCACAGCTGCCTGTGATCCACTCTCTCAAAGTCCTCTGCAGCCACTGCTGGTTGGGGCCACCCTAGGGCTAAAACCTTGGACTCACATGGGGCAGGGTACAGCTCCCAGCACCCCATCATGGACCTTTCCTGTCTGCCTGCCAGTCTGCCTTCAGTGGGAGATTTGTTTTTCTCTTTCACTTTGTGGGTTCTGCAGCCAAGCAATATGATTTGGGCTATACATCTGCAATCATATTAAACATATTCCCACAATAGTCATATTATGAAAGAATAATCAGAACAAATGGGAAAAAAAATATACAAAAGAAAAAGAAAACAGCAACAACATAAAAAGAGAAAATAGTATGCTTCAATCTGCATTCAAATTCCATAGTCATTTTTCTGGATGTGGATAGCATTTTCCATCATGATCCTTTTGGGATTGTCATAGATCATTGTATTACTGAGAAGCACTACATCTATCTAAGTTTATTGTCACACAATTTTGTTATTACTGCGTACAATGTTCTCCTGATCTTGCTTACTTCACTCAGCAGCAGTTCATGTCTTTCCAGGTTTTCCTGAAATCTGTCTGCTAACCATTTCTTGTACAATAATTGAAATCAATTACATTTGAACACCATAACTTGTTGAGCCATTCCTCAATTGATAGGCATGACCACAAATTCCAATGCTTTGCCCACCACAAGAAGAGTCATTATAAATATTTTTTTTTTTGTAAATGTGGGTTTTTGATGCTTTTTAATGATCTCTTTAGGATAAAGACCAGTAATGGTATTGCTGAATCAAATGATATGTGTGTATAGCCCTTTCAGTATAGTTCCAAATTGTTTTTCAGAATTGTTGGATCAGTTCACAACTCCACCAATAATGTATTAGTGTTCCAATATTCCCACATCTCTAACATTTATCATTTTCCTTTTTTGTCATATTAGCCAATCTAATGGGTGTGAGGTAGTACCTGACAGTTGTTTTAATTTGCATTTCTCTAACAAATTGTGGTTTAGAGCATTTTCATATGACTATAGATAAATTGAATTTCTTCATCTGAAACCTTCTTGCTCATATCATTTGACCGTTTATCAAATGGGAAATGACTTGTATTCTTATAAATTTGACTCAGTTCTCTATATGTTTGAGAATTGAGATCTTTATCAGAAACACTGGAATTAAAAAAAAAATCCTGGATCTCTGCTTTAGTTCTAATCTTGGTTGCATTGGCTTTGCTTGTGCAAAGTCATTTTAATTTAGTGGAATCAAAATTATCCATTTTGTTTTTCATAATGTTCTCTATCTCTTGTTTGGTCACAAATTCTTAACCTCTCCAAATAACTGACAGGTAAACTATTCCTTGTTCCCCTAATTTGCTTATATTGTCACTTTTTTGTTGTTGTTTAAATAATGTACCCATTTTGATCTTAACTTGGTTTATGATGTAACATGCTGGTCTCTGCCTAGTTTCTGCCATACTATTCTCCAGTTTTCCCAGTTTTGACAAACAGTGAGTTCTTATTTCAGAAACTTTAGTCTTTGTGTTTATCAAACAATAGATTACTATAGTCATTGACTACTATATCTTATGCATGTAACCTATTCAACTGATCTACCACTTCATTTCTTAGTCAGTAACAAATAGATTTGATGATTGCTACTTTAAAACATAGAGAGCAAAACTATGAAAGTAGGGGACCTCAACCTTTCCCTCTCAAATCTCGATAAATCTAACCACAAAATAAACAAGAAAGAATTTAAGGAGGTGAAAAGAATTGCTGAGGCTGCATTACATAGCTTTTGGTATGTTGCCTCATTATTGTCATTCTCTTTTATGAAATTACTATTTCTCTGATTTTTTGTTTGACCAACTCATTCTTTGGATTAGATTATTTGATTTTCAATTAATTTTTAGTTTTGCATCATGATCTGCAAAGGATGTATTTAATATTTCTGCTTTTCTGTCAGGGTTCACAGCCCTGCCCTAAGGGGCAGCAGGTACTTACCTTTACAAAGGAGAAGACACTGGCATTTTCTCTTTAAAGAAAGTAATGCTGGAGGGTATATGTTGAGAGGGTTTATTGATGTTACACCCAGGAAGCCTTACAGCAGGACTCTAAGGTGACCTGCCTTCAATTTGTGTATATCTCTCTGCTTCAAATGTGTTTATTGTAAGCAACCTATTTTAAGATTCTGTTTTTCAATCTACTTTACTGTCTGCTTCTGCGTTATGGGAGTGTTCATACCATTCTCCTTCATAGTTGTGATTAATAACTGTCTATTTCTCTCCATCCTATCCCACCATTTATACTTTTCTTTCTGTTTTCACCCTTTCCCTCCTCACTTGTGTTTTGCTTTGGATGACCAACGCTCACAATCTGCCCTTCCTTTTTTCTTTTTTTTTTATTTTTTTAAATTTTATTATAGTTTGCATCATTCATTTCCACAAGATTTTGAGTTTCATATTTTCTCCCTGTCTTTCCCCCACCCACCACCCCAAAACAGCCATCCCAGTGTGTCCCCCCTCCTCCAGTCTATTCTCT
>JAQQSU010020214.1:0-10093 GCA_028627135.1 Pseudochirops cupreus | reverse complement strand
ACTTTTTAAAGCATTCTTCTCCTTATTGGCTTTTTGGGCCTCTTTTGTCATTTGAGTTAATCTATTTTTTAGGGTGTTAATTTCTTCAGTCAGATTGCTGACTCTCTTTTCATCATTTTCTTGCATCATTCTTATTTCTCTTCCCAATTTTTCTTCCACTTCTCTTATTTGGTTTTCAAAATCCTTCTTCGGTGATCTCTAGCTTTCAGGCAATCTTCATGTTTCTTGGAAGGTTTTGGTGTGGGAGCTCTGACTGTTCTGTACTCCTCCCACTCCTTGCCTTGATCCTTCTTTTCCCCAAAGAAGGAATCTAGGGTTTGGTTGCTGTTCTTACTTTGCTTCTTATGCTTATTCATGGTTGGTCAGTTTGTGATTTTTTTTTTTTTTAGCTCTGTAGAACTCTGCTTCCAGAGGGGAAAGCTCTGTCCCAAATTGCTGGGGTTTTCCCAGCTGTTGGTGCTTTTAGGAGGCTACTGGGTCCCTCCCCAACTCTGGCTCACTGAAAAAAAAACAACCCAGGACCCCCAACCAAGACCGCGATCCAGATCCAGGCCGCTCATCGTGAGAGTACTTGGCCTCTGAATGATCGTTTGGTCCCCCTGCAGTCTGCAGGCCAGGAACTCTGAAGCAGCAATGTGGAGGTGGGTGCAAGACCTCCACTTGTGCAGCTTTGTTGCCCTGGGGGCGATTTGGACAGACCCGCTTTTCTCCCTCGATTTCGCCGAGCTCCACTAACCTAATTTCTGGAAACTGCCACAGCTGCCGCAGATCCGCTCTCCCAAAGCTCCAGCCCAGGCTCGGCTCCTCTCTTCCAGCTGCCTCCAGGGCAAAGTTCAGGCTGGGCTGGTTTCTGCTTGCAGAGCTGAGATGGTTCCTCGTAGCCGAGCTGACTTTAGCAGAAAGTATATTTGTGTGCGTTTTGGAGTTCTAGAATTTGTTTAGAGTCGTATTTTATGGGTATTTTGAGGTGGCTATGTGAGAGCTGCGATATGTTGCTGCTCCTATGCCGCCATCTTGGCTCCGCAGCCTTGATTTATTATTGTTGTTGTTGCTTCTCTTGGTTAGATGGAAACAGTGCTCCAAATGAAAACTTTCAAGTGCCTCCAGCTTGTGCACCACACCCTGGCACCCCGCCACCTGTAAAACATTAACCAGCACAGCACGGATTCAGACCATAAGAATGAGGCTGGCTTTTGGTTTTGGTTTTGGTCCACGCCCATGTTTTTATCAGAGTAGTGAAATTCCTATGGGAAGAACTTCCTTCTACCAGTGAAGATCAGCCACACTTCAGCCACTCTGCGATGGTTTCCAGCCATGACCTCTCTTAATCGTGGTGCCTCTGCTCTTTTAATTATTTATTTATCCTGTACATACCTTGCTTTGTATATAATAGTTTGTATGTGATCTCCTCCCTTAGAACGTAAGCTCCTTCCAGGGCAGGAACTGTTGCATCTTTATATTCTCAGTGCCTCCTATAGTGCCAGGTATATTGATAATCATTAAATATCACATTTTGGCCAAATTCTGAATTAATCAAACAGGCTCCTTTGCCTCATTTTAAAAAGGCTCTACTAGATAAGGCCAGGAGTAGCATTTAAAACAGGCACCCTGAGATCATAAATTCCAAACAGATCCAGCTTTGTCCTGCTCTCCAAGAATACCTCTTCTTATGTCAACAAAGCCAGAAATAGGAGCAAAATGGGCTTACTTTATGGCTCTTAAGGAGGAGACCCTCAACTCACAGCAGTAACTTGACTAATGGGACATTTTTATCTTAATATTTTCTAGGCATATACCATGTTGTGGAATGTTAATGGTAAAGAAAACAGATATTCTGGATCATAATTTCAATTGACACTTGGTCACCTCTCTTGTTTTATTGTATTTACCATTTATTCAATTAAGAAAATTCTTTTCTCATACAATGATTAAACATTTATGGGGATCATAAATTTGTGTGACTCAGCCACACTGAATTAGGATGGTCCTAAAATGTACTTAAGCTCTCTCATACTTTTGTTCAGGAATCAGGACTCAACTCCTGGCTCCTTGTACAAATTGCTCTAGCTTAAGGGAATAAAATGAAATAACCGTATATCATGATTTGTTTGTCTCCCTTAACCAAACTTTTTCTAGATGTTGACTATATATATATATATATATATATATATATATATATATATATATATATACACACACACACACACACACACACACACACACATATATATGTATATGTATATGTATAGATGTATATATATATACATATATATATATAGTAGAGGCTTTATAAGTGTTGATTGATTGAATTCAGGAATCAGACCATATGAGTGGGGTACACTCTCTGCACCCTCTGTGAAGACTCCTCAGAATGATAAGGGAGAGAAACTATCTGGAAACCAGAGATAGACTTTTGTAAGACTGGACAGACATGAGTTCTGGGTTTACACAACCTAGGACCCTTCCTCCCTTCCCTTGCTGTCATCAGCAATAGGCCCCTTTCAGGAGTTTTTGACCTCCACCCTTGCTTGTGACCTTTTCCCCTCCCTTGCTTTGGCATTTACCAAATAAGGCCATGGATGATACCTTGGCTTTCTGTCCCACATCCCTGCCAATAGGATATAGTGGCAGCCTTCTTTGTTATCCACCATTGGGTTAGATTTCATGCCAAGACTGAGAGCCCACCTCCTAGCCAATGGGAGAAGGAACAGCCAGGGGGAGAGGGCTTGACCAACTTAGGGTGTAAATTCTTGTTCTGTCGTTTGTAACACGCCTCCTCTCCTTGTCCCCACCATGGAGAGGACCGCCCTCTTCCTGGGGGGGGAAGAGAATAAAACTTCCTGTTCTTTCCTTAAGATGCCTCTGACTTTTGATTTTTCTTGGGGAGGGGATTTTTGGGGTCCCCATGCCCCACACAATAGCAATTGACTAGTATTATTTTTATGGGTATTTGAGTATACATCAATGAACATAATGTTCATTGTCTATGTGAAATTGCAGATTATAATTATTTTATTGGTTGCTTTTACACAAGGATGAGTTTAGACTCTAGAAAGAGACAAAGAAAAGCATATTGAGTGAATATTTGAAGGTCTGATAAATTTACTGTTGCAATGAGAGAAATAATAATAACCTATCCCTAACATGTGTTTAGTGAAACTTACTATTTGAGGTGAAATCTCATGGGACTGTAATCTGACATTATTCTAAGTTTTGATTTCAGGTATGATTGTCACCACTGTTGTTATGCTAGTAATCAATTGGGTGTGCAATGGGCTGCCTAAAGAGAGTGTAATCTGGGAACTATTACAGGTGTGTCAGGGTTCTCTGTCAGGGTACCCTAACTTAACTGCAGGGGCAGTTACTTACCTCAATAGAGAAGGCGCTAGTGCATTTTCAAGAACAGAAGGTGAGAAAGTTTATTGAGTCCTCTCCATGTGGAAGACTTACTGCCAGATCTTAAGGCAGACTTCAAATCTGCCAGTTTCAGTCTTATCTAGCCCAGACCCGCATACCATAAATGACCAACAACAGAGCCCAGCTGCCTAGAACAGGATGAAACAAAAATGGGAGAGGGGAGGTGCAGTCACAAGGGCATGAAGACCCTAGGGTGTGGAGACACTTATCTGGAACATCTGGTAAAACCTTGAGCAATGCAGTACCCCCTGACCTCTAAGTGACCAGGAGTGGTACAATATGCTCTGAATTCTGCGTGACCCAGTTTATTCCAGGGCCTCAGACACACCCTGTGCCTCAAACATTACCACCTGCAGCCTGCATATTTTCCTAACCCTCATACAGGTGGGACTTCTATGGAAAAGTTGAGAGGACAGCCTTGGCATGGCTGAAAGTAGACTCTTCTTGATTCAGTTTCCCCATTTAGTTACTTTTTTTTGCACAGGAATGTTTCCCAGCTGGTTAAATACTGAGTCTCGCCTTGGCACCCTGTAAATGAAGTGGAGCTTTGCCAGAAACTTAACTGTGAATCTTATCTGGAATCAAACAGAGGCAAGGTTGCTTTTTCCTGATGATACTTGTGTTGAGTCATTCTGTGTCCTTGGGCTTAGGCCTGGGCTGTTATATCCATTTCCCTGTTTCTTCCTCTCATATCACATTTCTATTATCAGGGCAAGTGAACAGTAGAAATTTGTCATTGTTTATGAATTCTTAAGAGTAATACTAAGGCATCCAAATTTCTTTAAGTTGCAAGTAAGGATGATCTTACAGTTTTCTATCTGAATTTCTAGTCATCCATATCCAAAGCAAGAGTAAAAGTAAGGGATAATCCCCTGGTTAATTGCAAAAGATGAGGACAATTCTGACAGTAAATTTTGTCAGGCACATGCCTGAGACTACTCAGGATCATTACTGTTTTCCACCTAGAAAACCTCCTCTTCTTTATTGACCCTGAAGAACCACTAGCCAGAGCCCCTTCCTCAGGGCCATGTAAGACTTTTGAGCTACCTGCTGCACCAGCTGGATGCCTTCTAACTCCTTTTAACTATACTGCTCAGTTAGATCCAGCTGCTTCTTCAGGGTTTGGATTTCTCTCTTTTTCTGACTTATCTCCCTTTTGAGATCTTCAACCTAATGTAAGAGCAAAAAAAGCAGAACGTTGTTGAAAGATAGTTCATTAATCCATTAGAAAGTACATATTCTTAAGGAATGTGTTATATTTGTGTACTATAGATGACACCTTGTCCCACTTTGAAAAATTCAGTAGTGTTCTATTAATTCATCTAATAACTGTCTAAAGAGATCAGCAAAATCAACAGTCTGCTGCTTACAACTCCACCAATAATGCATTAGTGGGGCGGCTAGGTGACTAGGTGAATAGAACACCAGCCCTGGAGTCAGGAGGATCTGAGTTCAAATCTGGCCTCAGACACTTAACACTTACTAACCATGTGACCTTGGGCAAGTCACTTAACCCCAATTGCCCTTCCAAAAAAAATATTAAAAAAAATAATGCATTAGGGTTCCAACTTTCCTACATCTTCTCCAGCATTTATAATTTTCCTGTTTTGGCATGTTACCCAATTTGACTGGTGAGATGTGGTACCTAAGAGTTACTTAGATTTTCATTTCTCTAATCAATAATGATTTAGAGCATTTTTTTATATGACTATAGATATCTTTAATTTCTTCCTCTGAAAATTGCTGTTCATATCCTTTGACCATTTATCAACTGGGGAATGACTTGTTTTCTTATAAATTTGACTCAGTTCTCTGCATATTTTAGAAATGAGGCCTTTGAAATACTGGTTGTAGAAATCCTTTCCCAATTTTCTGCTTTCCTCCTAATCTTGGTTGCATTGGCTTTGTTTGTACAAACTTTTCAATTTAGTGTAATCAAAATTATCCATTTTGCATTTTATAACACTCTCTATCACTTCTTTGGTCATAAATTCTTCCCTTCTCCATAAATCTGACAAGTAAACTATTCCTTGCTTTCCCAGATTGCTTATAGTATCAACCTTTATATCTAAATCATGAACCCATTTTGACATTATTTTGGTATATGGTGTAAAATAATGGTCTATTCCCAGTTTTTGCCATACTATTTTCCAGCTTTGTAAGCAGTTTTTGTGAAATAGTGAGTTCTTGTCCCAGAAGCTGGATCATTGGGTTTATCAAACAGTAGATTACTATAGTCATTGACTACTGTTGTCTTGTGTACCTAATCTATTCCACTGATCCATCTCTCTATTTCTTAGCCAATACCAAGTAGTTTTGATGACTGCTCCTTTATAATACAGTTTAAGATTTGGTGTGACTAGGCCATCTTCCCTAGCATTTCTTTTCATTAATTCCCTTGATATTCTGGACCTTTTGTTCTTCCAGATGAATTTTGTTATTATTTCTTTAAGTTCTATAAAATAATTTTTTGGTAGTTTCATTGGTATAGACTAAATGTTATTCCCTCCTTGGGCCAAATCTGGTGAAAATAAGGTTCACTCTTTCCCTCTCACCTCCACCCTCTTCTCCTCCATTGTGAAATTTTTTTCTTGCCTCTTTTATATGAGATAATTTACCCCATTTTATCTCTCCCTTTCTCCTCCCAATATATTCCTCTTTCACCTCTTAATTTTGTTTCTTTTGATATAATCCCTTCATATTCAATTCCCCCTGTGCCAATTGTCTATGTGTCTGTCTGTCTATTTATCTATCTCCTCCAACTACCCTAATACTGACAAAGGTCTCATAATTTACAAATATCATCTTTCCATGTAGGAATATAAACAGTTCAATTTTAATAAATCTCTTATGACTTTTCTTTCCTGTTTACCTTTTCCTGCTTCCCTTGATTCTTCTATATGGAAATCCATTTTTTTTTCCCATTCAGTTCTGGTCTTTTCATCAAGAATATTTGAAAGTCCTCTATTTCATTGAATTTCCATTTTTTCCCCTGAAGTATTATACTCAATTTTGCGGGGTAGGTGATTCTTAGTTTTAATCCTAGCTCCCCTGACTTCTGGAATATCATAGGTCTTGGGTTATCCTGACTCTATTTCCACGATATTCAAATTTTTTCTTTCTGGCTACTTGAAATATTTTCTCCTAGACCTGGGAACTCTGAAATTTGGCTACAATACTCCTAGGAGTTTTCCTTTTGGTATCTCTTTCAAGAGGTGATCAGAGGATGCTTACAATTTCTATTTTGCCCTCTGGCTTTGGAATATCAGGGCAGTTTTACTTGATAATTTCTTGAAAGATTATGTTTGGGCTTTTTTTTTTATCATGGCTTTCAGGTAGTCCAGTAATTTTTAAATTATCTCTCCCAGATCTATTTTTCAAGTCAATGGTTTTTCCAATGAGATATTTCACATTATCTTCTATTTTTTGATTCTTTTGGTTCTGTTTTATAATTTCTTGATTTCTCATAAAACCATTAGTTACCATTTGCTCCAATCTAATTTTTAAGGAATTATTTTCTTTAGTTAGTTTTTGGACCTTCTTTTCCATTTGGCCCATTCTGCTTTTTAAGGCATTCTTCTCCTCATTGGCTTTTTGGATCTCTTTTGCCATTTGGTCTAGTCCATTTTTTAAAGTGTTATTTCCTTCAGTATTTTTTGGGGTATCCTTTAGCCAGCTGTTGACCTGTTTTGCATGATTTTCTTGCATCACTCTCATTTCTCTTCCCAATTTTTCCTCTACTTCTCTTACTTGATTTTCAAAATTCTTTTTGAACTCTTCCATGGCATGTAACGAATTTATATTTTTCTTGGAGGCTTTTGATGTCAGAGCTTCTTCTAGTTGTATATTTTGATCTTCTTTGTCACCAAAGTAAATCTCTGTAATCTGACTTTTTTCATGCTGTTTACTCATCTTCCCAGCCAAAGCCTTGACTTTCTAACTTGTCAAGGTAGGACTCTGCTTCCAGTGGGGGTGTGGTGGGGATAAGGTTGGGTGTCCTGTCCCAGGCTTCAGGTGTTTTGTATCAGTCACTCAATTTTCTACCATCTGTGGGGTTCATTTAATATCATTTGAACGTTAATAAGGGTCAGAGCCTCAACTAATCAACCAGAAGAAACCCTTCACCCTAACATATCCCTTCTTTGCTCTCTGAGTAAACTCAAAGAATGCCTCTTCCTGTGTCAACCAGCCAAGATGAAGCTGACCAAAGCATTCTTCTGTTAATGACTGCCTTAACCCAAGACTATCTTTAATAATGGAACTTCTCTTATCATAATATGTTATGGACATAGATAATATTATGTCATGTTAAAGGTAAAGAAACAGATATCCTGGGTTGTAATTTCAGTTGACAGTCATCTCTCTTATCTTATTGAATTTACCACCTATTAAGAAAATTCCTTTCTCATATTATGGTTAAACATATATGGAGATCTTAAATTTGAGTCCTGAGTTGAGATTGTTCCAAAATGTATTTAAGCCTTCTCTTTCTTTTATCAGTCAGTCAAAATTCACATTATGGCTCCTTGTATGTACATGTTCTCTAGCTTTGGCTAGCTTTAAGTGAATAAGCAATATGAATTCATATGCCACCTAACCTGTTTGCCTCTTTTAACCAAACTTTCAGGTTGACGATGTTTAAAAAAAACTACCAAAAACAGAGAAATACTTGGGTGCTGCTTATTATGTCATTTGAGTACACACCTCATGCCTAATTTTTTGGTTCTCTCAGACTAGATCTATGATCTTATCAGTGGAGAGAATTATATGTGTATGAGCTAGGTCCAGCTCACTGGTAACTTGTATTATAGAATTTTCTGGGGAATACAACACTGAAGTGACTTGCCTAAAGTCACACAACTAGGAAGTGTCTGAGGTAGTATTTGAACTTAGGTCTTCCTGAGGCAGCTTGGTTGCAGAGGGGAGAGGAACAGAGGAGAGGGTAGCAGAGGGGAGGGGAGGGGAGAGGAGGGGAGAGGAGAGAAGGGAAGGAAAGGATGGAGCTGTGTTGCCCAACTGGACATTCCAGTTGGGTCCCCAGTTGGTGTTTTTCCTTCCTTCTCAAAGAGGACCATGACATCAGGGAGGTGATGCCATGACATGTCAGTAAATTGGATTTAAGTGAGGGAAGGGTGTGCAAAGTCACCAGTCTCACTTTCTCCTCCAGAGCTGTGTAGAAGAGAGGGGAGAGACACCAGAGGAGGTATCTTACTCCTTAAAATCAAAACCAGGCAGAGCAGCAGATGCAAAATGGAGTGAAGTGTGAATCCAGTTTCTGCCCTTCATAAAGAAAGGAACTGGGAGGAGTTTGATACTCTTCCTCTAGCCCTCCAATCAGAGGGGAAAGGTGGCTGAGGGAGGGGTTGACTTAGCTGCATGGTGTTAAAGTTTAGAAGTGATGAGCTCATCCTAGAAAGGGCATGTTGTCCCATGCAGTTGAAACCAAGTAGGGCTGCAGATGCAAAGTAGCATGAGCCATTCCACATATAGAATACACACAGATACAAATACTACCCACCATTTACTCTGTACTTATCTTCTTTGTGTAGAGTTGTTTGCTTGTTTCCTTATCTGCACCTGAGAGTGGCCTCTGCCTGCTTTCTAATTAGTCGGGCCCACCTGTGTTTGCTAGCTTCTCTGTATTTTACTTTAGTGATGTCTAGCAGTTCTGTGGGAACCTGACTCCTCCCAAGGCTGCTGTCTGGTGCCCTGACCTTACCTTTATCAGAATTCTTTACTTCAGCAGTTCTTTTAGCAGTCCTGGGGAAACTTAACCCTTTGCGACCTCTCACAGCAGTCCAAAATTCCGCAAAAATTTTTGGCATGTACAGTTGTTTTCCTGCTAATAATACCCTCCACCTTTAAGAGATGCAACAACAATGAGAGAACAGTGGTTATCCAACACTTTACCAGGAAAGTCCAGACTGGAAATTTTTTATGTTTTCCCAAAACAAAGATCAGTTTAATAACCTGTCCCTGTACTGAAACCAACTGAAATGAAGATAAACTTTGTGGGGAATGTTCCCTGTAGTTACAAAAGGAAGTCATTGTTCCTGCTGGAAGGTTTTGAGGGGGAAAGTTATGTTACATTTAAAGTTTTATTTTTGTAAGGCCCCAACCTTTCATTCATTTATAAGTCTTATACAGAAGAACAAAGTAATATGTTCCTAAAGACCTCCTTCACAAGGGACCTCACCTACACTGAGCTCTCCATTCACCTGGTACTTATCAGTTACCTTTTCATGTGTATACAGCCTGTCTCCCCAACTATGCTATAAAATACCTTGTATGTGCTAGAAGGTACAGAGACTGTACCTTATCTTGTTCATCAAACAGCACTCGGTATGGGGAAACAGTAGGCGCACAATAAACATCTAACAACCAGTAATGGGCACTCAGTGTTTTCCTATATAAACTGTGGGTCCCAAACTCATATGGGTACACTGTAGCTTTTGCTCCCATACTCATTCAGACCTCTAAAAGGAGATGCACACTTCTCAGCTATATCGCACAGGGCATTCTTTCTATTTCAGGCAGAGAACAGAGGTCAGGATTTGGAGTCTAATTTCCTGCATTCAGTTCCTTGTGCTACCATTCATCCTGCCTTGTGTGACCTTCGGTTTTTTCCTTTAAAATGAAGAGGTTGGATTTGATGATCTTGAAGGTCCCTGTCATT
>JAQQSU010020213.1:0-10093 GCA_028627135.1 Pseudochirops cupreus | reverse complement strand
GGGACTCAGTTTTCTGGTATTTAAATGAATGCACTATCTATATTTCTTATGTAGAGAGCCTGTTCCATTTTGTGATTAATAACTATATCAGCATATTTATAGTTACTGTAGGCATTGTGAATACTGCATTGCTGATACAGTGTGCAAAGAGGAATGGAATTGCTAAGGGTAGCTAGAGGGCAAGAAGGAATGAAGCTTTTCAACATAACTGAGAAACACCTCCCCAACCTGAGTACTATATGTTATGCTAGGCTACTAAAAATTGAGCATGACGATAAAAGGATGAAGTATAGATGGGAAATTCATATCAATAGCTGTTCTTTGAAAGTGCCGCCATCTCCATTATTCTCTACTGGGCAGGTAGGTAGAGAATGCAAGAATGGAGAATGCAAGAATGGAATAGAAGAGATAGAGGGTGGAGAGGAAACCTAACTGGTTCCCATGTCCTGTGGCCATGCACAGGAAACTTGGCAGTAGGAAGTAGGGAGCCTGTTTTTCCATTTACTTGAGCTGAAACCTAACTAGATTAGAGAGATTGGTTTATCTCTTCATGGGAGGAAAGGAGAGGTAGACACAAAATGATATTCAGAAAGTCTAGAAAAGGTGATTTTCAGCAGGTATCAGGATGGCCAAATATGCCAAGGGGGCCATCACTGAGGACTTTACTTCAAAAGGATTCTGATTTAGACATTTTGTTACTCATTTTCTTATTCCTAACATGCAACACAGGCCTAAAGAGTCAATATTTGAAACTAAGGCCCTAGTTTTTTGCTTTTTTTCCTCATGAAAAAGAAAAGGATGGTTTTGTGGTCTTGCCTCCCATTGCTCAATTTTATTATTCCCTTTTAATCTCACCCTAGTGATTTTTCACTCTCTAGCTGCTAAATACGTGAAATGTAAAGAAGTGGCAACAATGGAGTCTCGAGGAAACCAGTATTATGATCTTCCCTCACATACCTGACTGTTAAACTCCCTCCCTTTTTTTAAAAGCCTAATTTAGATATTAACTCTATAAAAATTTCTTTTCTCAAATGCCATGCCACTCCTTCCCTTCCCTGCTCTGGCACACCCCCTCCACGCCCAGATCTCTCCCCCCTCAAATTTCCCATGACATTTTGCTTTGGCCTTCCTTTGCACCTATTTCACTCTGCCTTATATCAAAGTTGGGGGCAGCTAGGTGGAGCAGTGGATCAAGTGGCTGGGCTGGAGTCAGGAAGATTTATCTTCCTGAGTTCAAATCTGGCTTTGGACATTTACTAGCTGTATGCCCCTGGGCAAATTGCTCAACCTTATAATGACTCAGTTTCCTCATCTGTAAAATGAACTGTAGAAGGAAATGGCAAACCACTCCAGGATCTTTGCCAAGAAAATCCCGAATGAAGTCACAAAGAGTAGGATGTGACTGACAACAACTGAAATATATCAATTATTTGTGGTGGTGATGGTGGTGGTCTTAGTAATGTGGCTAAAGATGGATGAGCAGAAGAGATAGCCAGAGGAAATCCCTTTTCCTGTCCCTAGAAAATCTCTGCTAATCAGGGAGGATTTCTTCTTTTACTTTCTTCTCAGTATGATCATTCATCCACAGTTCTAGGGAAGTAGTTTGGTATAGTTGGAAGGTTAATGAATTTGTAATCAGAGAATTTGAATCCCACATCTTGACTTGGCTACTTTTTAACCAGTGTGACCTAGGACAAATAATTTTGTCTCTATGGACTTCACGTTTCTCCTCTGATAACTCAGATGAGTCAACTAAATGAACTCTAGGGCTTCTTCAGCTCTAAATCTATGGTCATATTCCTTCTTCAGCACCCCCTTTTCTTCTCTTCTTCCATGCACCCATCAGAGACATCTGAAGATGTTTGCCCTAGACAGATTCCCTCAGGGTTAAAGGAATCCTAACAGCTCTGGGATTTGAAACCATTCTTCTTTGGGAACCGCCAGCCTAACTAAACCTGAAAAGTATTACCCATGGGCTATTAATGGATTTCTAACTATATTTATCATGAATAATAATGATCTCATTATGGCCTTACACATTTTTAAGTGAAGTAATATACATTTCCATAGATACATTAAATGTTAGCATTTGAGTAAGTACAAACTTCACCATAATTAAAATCAGGATTAGTGGGACACTAGATGAAGAATGAAGGTCAGATATGAACTATCTGGGGCCATGCTGGATATTCTTTGACCTCAGATTTCTGTCTGTCAGAATAAATTCTGGGAGATCCCACAAATATCAATTTTGTTCACCGTTTTCTCCTCTTTAAAACTAAGGAAGACGGGATCAGGTTGTGTGTGTGTGTGTGTGTGTGTGTGTGTGTGTGTGTGTGTGTGTGCGCGCAATTAATGATTACTAAAATATTTGAAGATACATTTTTGTAGCTGAACAAGCAACATCCTTCTATTATAATATTTCTACATCTTCATGGGAAATTTGTGTTACTCCTGAAATAATATATTCTAAACAAAGTCCTAGTCTGATTCCACATGATGGCATGGGAATGGGGGTGACCTTGCCAATGGAATAGAAACTCTGGTAGGTCCCTAACCAAACTAGGAAAGGCTTTTAGTAGTGACCCAGTGATGGATTGTGCGTCTGTCATCTGAGGTTTGGCTTACCTAATACTGGAGAGGTTTATCATGAGAAGGATGGCTGTAGCAATTAATGATGAGTGTCCATTCCCGTCTATTATAACTGTTTCACATTTAACATAGTGCCTTACAGTTTACAAAGTGCTCTTTGTAAGCACTCTGTAATAAGTAGGGATAAGTGTTATTACCCCTATTTAACAGATAGAGAAACTGAGACTCAGAGACATTACATCACTTTCCAAGCAAAAAAACAAAACAAAACAGCTGTAGACTATCAGGGCCACAACTCCAACTCAAGTCTTTGGATGTCAAGTCTTTGCTCCAACAAGGTAGGGAGGTTTTCAGTTTGGGCCTATGGAAGGAGTGCCCATATTCATGAAAACTTGATTTTGGGAAGTATTACAGCAAATGGGTGATTTTGAAGTGTCTTTCACTCTACAAGAAATAAAATATCCTTTTATTCTTAACAGAAAGTTCATGGAAAGTGAAGCCTAGCTAGGTAATCCAAGTCTGTTTCCCCCCCAGTTCTCATTGCTTCAGCTGAACCAAGTATTATTACATATTATCTTTCTTTCTCCCTTCCTTTCTTCTTCCTTCCTTCTTTTCTTCTTCCTTCCTTCCTTCCTTCCTCTCTCTCTCTCTTTCTCTCTCTCTCTCTCTCCTTTCTGGAAGGGGGAAGGAAGGGCAATTGGGGTTAAGTGACTTGCCCAAGGTCACATGGCTAGTAAGTATTAAGTGTCTGAGGCCAGATTTGAACTCAGGTCCTCCTGACTCCAGGGCCAGTGTTCTATTCACTGAGCCACCTAGACACCCCGAATCAAGTATTATTACAAAGATGAGTATTTTAGTATTTTAACTATTTAGTATTTTAACTACTATAAAGATGAGTATTTCACTAGCACCTACTGCTATGGTGCTCAGAATATCTCTTTCTTGCTAATAACTATTGGAGTTATTTAGTGTTCCCTATGAGACTTAGAAAGGGCAGATAGTACTTCTCTTCCTTAGGATGAATATGAAGGAACTAAGGTTTAACAAGATGAATTATGGTACCTTCTCTCTTATTATTAATTATTAATCATATAGAAAGAAAGAATATCAGTCACCCCCAGCACAGCACTCTCCTTCCCTTATCTCTGAAGCTCCTGGGGGGGGGGCATTATATTTTTAACCCTTGAAAAAATGGCATGAAAGGAGACTTCTTTTCTTGAAAGTGAATCATAGAGAGTCATAAAGAGAATCATTACTTACCTAAAGTGTAGTAACTCAGGTAAGGAGTTTGGGATGGAGTTCATTAGATGCTTTATTTATCACAGTAACCAGACTATAGTCATTTCCCACCCCACCCTCCCCACCCCCTGGGTCTTCTGGTTGGCTACTTGAGGTTCTAGGAAATTTACAGTCAGAAGTCTCTTTAAACTATAGCTCACAAGCCCCACTGATGCTTATTACTTTTACCAGTCAGCTTTGGAACATCTTTAGTTCATAATAAAATATATTTTATTTTAATTAAACAATAATTTAAGTAACAATTTTTTCTCTCATAGATTTTCTCTCTCAAGATTTTCTCTCTCATAAACTTTGAACTTACTGGTCTTCCACAAGTCTGTGTATAACAATGGGGTAAAATAGATGAACCTTTATAGTAATAACGTGGGACATCCATGACTGTGGAACTGGTAGCTAGGATATCTGTCTGAAAGGATGCACTTGTATTTGTGATGTATGAAGAGGGCAGTTCACACCTCTAGTGTTGCAGGGCTGTGGATGCCATCACCTGAGCTCTTGCATTGCTTTCTATTCCAGCTGGCCATCCACTTTGGCTATTTTCAGGAGTTACTTAACACTTTATACAACATTGACAAGGAACACTTTGGTTGCTTCTTTTTCCTAGCTCTTTTACCATCACCACAATCCACTAAGGGTTGATGCAGCTAATAAAACTCTTTCATTTGGCTCAGTCAGGCTGCTTTTTTCAGCCTCCTTCTGAGCCTCAGTTATACTTCTCGGCTGAGGTGCTCTCTTCGGCATCATCTGCAACTCAGCCATCCTTCTATTAGAGATGCTGTGATTAGTAAACCTCTCCCCAGTAGAGAACATTATGGTTCTCTTCAGGCAGACATTTCCAGTCAATGGATGCAAAGCATCTCTGCAGTCTTCACAGCCAGGCTGCGGTAGAAAATTCAAGGAGTCTAGGCTGGGATCAGGCCTGACCTCTTTTTAGAACTAATCTATTTACTGCTTCTCTTTTTCTGAAGTCTTCTCTGCTGAACTGTTCTGTATCCTTCACTCTTTTCAGCTCTTCACTGACTCTGAATTTTCCACAATCCCTTGAGTTTCAAATTGTCTCCCCCCCCCCCACCCTCGGTGGCATGCAATCAAGTATAGGATCTGCAAATACTCTCACCTTGGACATTAGTCTGGTTGTATAGAAGGCTTGTAACCAATGGAGTGAACAAGACTCTGAATTTTCTAGCTCTCCAGTATTTCACTTAATATAGTTAGGAACCCATCTTCAGAGTAATCATAACTGTTGACTGAAATAAACCTCCTTAGGAATTTAGTTGTTCAAACTAAAAAAAAAGCTTATGAGACATGATGACAAGGAAACCATTTTAACCACATCCCATCAGACCCTCTGTTCTATGTCAAACAGCAAATGCCCTTCTGGCGCCACCATTCAACACAACTATTCTGTATAAATAGCAGTTACTCTGTTGGCTATAGAACTCAGGGAGTGGGACTTGGGGCCTTTATTCTATTTCTCCCAGTCCCATTTCCACCTACAGTGGGGACAGAGTTCACTAGACAATTCTGTTAAGTAGTCAAAGGATCTAATACTTTTAGTGAATTCTTCTTATATTCTGAATTAGCCTAAAAGGATGGGAAAATTCCAGAGACGATATGCACTAGATGGAACTTTGGAAGGGGAAGGAAGAAGAAAACTATGGCAGGCAAAAACATTCACCATAATCTTACTTTGGAATAGAGTTAAGGGGTGAAACTTTGTGGGCTGCTGGGTAGTTTGATACTTTATTAGAAGGAACCTCAAACAGACCTCAGATACATCTTCTTTTCTGTGATAACCATAGGCAAACATTCTTTTCATACATCACCCATGACTGACACAGCTGCAGAGGGAGATCCAATCCTTCATCGAAGTTTCCCAAATAAAAGTTAGATGACTGAAGAATCCTGTGGCATTCTTCTCTTTCCATGTCTGGAAGGAAAATAGATACTGACCCTACATGTTTCCTCTGTTTCTTTTCAGCTATTCAAACTCACTATGTTGATTGCTTAGGCTCAGTTTGGAGCCAAAATAATTTTTGAAAAGTGGCAGTTTATGTTAAAACTAGTGACAACAAAAAAGATCATTTTATCACAATACAGGGAAAGAAGACAGAATCTTGGAATACTTACAAGCCAGGCAGGAGAGAGACCTATTAAGGTCATCTCATCCATTCCTGACACCACGGGATTGTTTTCTGCAGTATGTTTTCTCTGCATTTTGTCCAACCTGATTTAAACTGTCTGAGCCGTGGTGATTTTATTGCTTCTCTTGGGAGATTTTTCAATAGGTTAATTGCTCTCACTAACTGACACTGAAGTTTTCCTACTATTCAACCTGACGATTCGCTTAAAGAGACATTTGGAAAAACTCTTGGCACTCATCATTTAGATAGGTATAATTGAATAAAAATAAAATTAATATATTTTCTTTTACTTTGTTTTTAAGATACTGTCTCTATAGTTTTTGTTCTCTATTTTAAAATGCTATGTTTAATTATAATTTCAACCAAATAATTTGTTTTTTAAACCACAGACAAATAAGAATGGGGGGAAAAATTACCCTCAAACTTTACATTTGAAAATGTAGCTTTCCAGTAGTACTCTTAGAGAATTCTACTTCATTTTCTTTTGAGAAAGCATTTAGCACAACTACCAAATCATGTAAGTGTTATAACTTTACATTATCCTTTGTCTTTCACTCCCTAGAAATCCTTAAATCTTAATACTTATATAACTTCATAAGGCCAGAGGATCACACACCTAGGGCTGGAGGGGACTTCAGAGGCTGTCTAGTCCAACTTCCATATTTTACAAATTGAGGAAACCAAAGCCCCAGGACAGTGATGTGCCTGATGTCACAAGGGTAGAGAGGTGGGAGATAAATGGTCCATGGCCTCTAACTCTAAAGCTACTGCATCTTCCATTTTATCAAACTTCCTTCCATAATTTTGGAACATAATAATGGTAGTTTTATTTAAAGGTTATAACTATTCTGTGGGAAGATAGGAGGCACAGTGGATAGAGTCCCCCAGAGCTTGAATCAGGAAGACTCATCTTCCTGAGTTCAAACCTGGCCTCAGACACTTCCTACCAGTGTGACCTGGAAGAAGTCACTTCACCCTGTTTGCCTCAGTTTCCTCATCTGTAAAATAAACTGGGAAAGGAAATGACAAACCACTCCAGTACCTCTGCTAAGAAAACCACAAATGGGCTCACAGAGAGGCAGACAAAACTGAAAAGACAGAACAAAAAAATAACTGTGCTTGTAGTACTAAACGATTTTCCCAAAGCAATCTTGTCTTATTTGAAGTAATGAGGTTTTTGGTTTTAAAATTAACTGCTCATTGAACAAATATTTACTAAGCTAATACTTGTGAGCAGTTGAACAATAAGCCACAAAAGCCAGTGCTATTTAATTGTGAGGAAAAGAAAATGACTTTGAGTTTCTTTTGAAGCACTAAATTCTATTGTTTTCCTTTTTAAAATTTTTTTAATTAAATATTTAGTTTGACTACTGATTCATTAAAATGTTTCCACTGTTTTATTAAAAAAAAAACTTTACATTTGGCATCACCAGATTAGTAGCCCCAACCAATGAAGAAACACTTTATATGGAGCTGTTAGGTGACGCAGTGAATAGAGCACCCTCCCTGGAGTCAGGAGGATCTGAGTTTAAATTCGGCTTCAGATGCTTAACACTTACTAGACATGTGACCTTGGGCAAGTCACTTAACCCCAATTGCTCTGCTTTCCCCCTTCCAAAAAAAAAAGACAAAAAATACTTTATATTTTGATTTTTCTCTTTTCAAAGTATAATAGAAACCTTGAGTTGAAGTGAACACTCCATCTTACAGTATGAGACAGAGGAAAGACTAGCTAGACATATACTGACATATACCATATACTTGAGGAGAAAAAATTTTAAAAGAGAGATGATTAGGTTCTCATGGTCTGAAATTCTATAATAGAAGCTAGCCTAAGAGGAGTGGAAAACCCTGAAGAAGGAAATTCTGAAGACAAAGAAAAAAAAATCCCACTGAGGTAGAAAAATGGGAACTATCTGAAGAGACAGATATAGATGCTCTGGGAATTCATTGAACAACTTAGATTTTTAAAAGCTATGCTCAGAAGATGAAAGCGAGGACAACTAACAAAGAATAAACATGAGAATCTATTAGGATCCTTTAAAATTAGTGTGTATAGAAGCTAGGATAAGTAAAAGAAAATGAATCTAAGATTCTGTCATGGTCCAGTGAAACTGATGTTCGGAGTACTAAGAGATCAGAATGAGTGGTCACTGTGGAAAGAAGCAAAGGACAATAAAATAGTACTATGTGGGTGGTGGGAAGGGAGAGACCACTTCCTTCTACCTTTTAGGGTGGATGGAATGATGACTATTGGCAACAGAGAGAAGATAGATCTGCTTGATTCTCATGTTCTGTTTTCTTTTCCAAGGCGAATGACCTTTGCACTAGAAATGACATATGAAATACCTCACTAGTTAGTGCCAACAAACTTTGACTTCTGGGATTCATTCCATAATGTCTGGTCTTCATAATTCTAGGCTCCTGTTTATAATGCATAAAAGGCTATATCTGTTATTTAGTAGTTTTAAAATTGCAAATGCTGTTCTAGTGCATCAATTGACATTACTTACTTTAGGAATATATCAAGGGAAAGTGGAACCTTAATGAAGCATCTCTATTGTCCATACACACACACAGAAAGAAAGGAAGAAAGAAAGGAAGAAAAAGAAAGAGAAATGCTTTAAAGCTATCTCCCTTGGCATTGTTTGTGCTAGCTAGGAAAAAAGAAACTATTTAGGATACTTCTGCTTACCTATGCAATTTCACTATTTTGTCCTACATCCCTAAAATGTTAGGAAGATCTTCCCCTGTTTCCAAAACTGAGATAATCTGTATATATCTACACTGAAGTAAGGCAGGTTTTTTTGGTAGCACGTTAGTTCCTATAAATAACAAATTTCTACATCCTTAAGGAAAAGAAGAAGAACGAATCTTCTAATCCTCTTCTAGACATTCCATTCAGCCAATCACATCCTGGTAAACTAGAAAAAGGAAACATTCATAAGGTGTGTTAGATATAGGATCTTGTTTAAATAAGAAGATATAGCTTGTGAGCCATCTTTGGGGGACATGCTACCTTCTCTCCATCACCACTAACCATTAGAGGTGGTTAATACCCAAGGATACTAACACCCAGGGCTAACAGTGGTGCTGGTGCCTCTCCCCTTTTCACCTCTCACTGACTGATCTGAGACCTCAGGCTTCTGGATTCTGGTCTTCCCAGTTGGCTGGTAGAAAGGTTTTTTAATATTGTTGACACTGTTGGAAGTTGCCACTCAAATCCCTTACTAACCCTGTGGGGAGCTGCCTGTTTTCCCATCTTTCCTACTGATTGATTTGAGACAGCATATGAGGAGCATCCTATATAATTTCTAGCCTTCCCGAGACTTCTAAGAGGTTATCCAGGCTTCCAGAGGTTACCCAAAATATACTTCAATAAACCTCTTCTGTATTCTTAAGTTGAACTAGCAAAAAAAGGAGAGAATTAGAAAAATTTTCAACATGTCTACTTGTGAAAAATGATTTTAAATATTAGTGTCTTGGAGACTCAAGAGTTTCCCCCCAGCCCTTTACCCCTTACAAATTCAGTCTCTTCTTTAGAAGGACATTACTAATGATGGGATTGTATTGAATTTTCTCATCCTGGTCAAACCCAACCTAAGCCAGAATTGATGTTATCCCACTCAGGCTTGAATGGAGTTAGATTCTTCTGCCTGGATAGCCCAAGACTGGGGGTGGTCTGATAGAACAAGTATTTTAACATAGCCCACCTCCCACTGTGTTGACTAATCAGTTGATTGGCACCCCTTGGAAATACCTACACTTCCAAGGGCGTATAACCCTGTACCCCCAAATTCCAAATCAAGGAAGTTCTGGACTGGCTCCCTTAGGGGACATGCAATGCATGTTGCCAGCTTGTAAGAGAGATTAAAATGTGGACACAAACACACCCTAATTTTGTCTATTTCTTTCTTAGAACAGACTCTGATTTTTAGGGTCTGACATTCTCTACCATGATGAAGAAGGGAGCCCCTAAGAATCTTGAAGACCTATAGGAATTTCAGAGGGAATCAAGGGAGCTAGGATTAAAACCAAGAATCACCTACCCAGCAAAA
>JAQQSU010020212.1:0-10093 GCA_028627135.1 Pseudochirops cupreus | reverse complement strand
CCTGACCCACAGCTTCCTCATGGCATTCTTCACTTCAGCATTCCTCAAGGAATAGATGACTGGGTTGAGGAGGGGAGTGATCACTGTGTAGAATATGGCCACCATCTTGTCCAGAGAGCACGTAGTGTTAGGCCGCAGGTAGATGAAGACACAGGGTCCAAAGAACAAGATGACTACAGTGATGTGGGAAGCACAAGTGGAGAGGGCTTTCTGGCGTCCTTCCTTGCTATGCCCCCTTAAGTGGAACAAGATAACACTGTAAGAGCTCAGCAGAATGATGAAGCTGATCACTGACAGGCTGCCCCCATTAGCCACAATAAGCAACCCAGTGAAGAAGGTGTCAGTGCAGGCAAGTTCCAGCAGAGGGAGCACATCACAGAAATAATGGTCAATCACATTAGGGCCACAGAAGGGTAAGTGGAATAGGAGGAGAATTTGGGCAGTTGAGTGTAAAAAGCCACCCAACCAGGCTACCCCAACCAGGAAGCCACAAATCCAATGGTTCATAATGGTCACATAGTGCAGAGGCTTACAGATTGCCAAGTAGCGGTCATAAGCCATTATTGTAAGAAGAAACATCTCGATGCCACCAAAGAAATGGACAAAAAACACTTGCGCGATGCAGCCCTCTAGAGAGATGGACTTCCTCTCAACAAGTAAATCTGCAATGAGTTTGGGGGAAGTGGTGGAGGAATAACATATCTCCACAAAAGAAAGGTGACTGAGGAAGAAATACATGGGGGAACCAAGACTCTCACTGAAGTTGACAGTCAACACAATGAGGGAATTCCCCAACACAATAGCCATGTACAAGAACAAAAACAGCACAAAGGAAACTCTCTGAATCTCTGGATTAGGAGAGAGTCCTAGAAAAATGAATTCTGTCACATTGCCAGGCTGCTCCATGGCTTCTGGTCTAACAATGAAGACCTCAGAATTTTTAGTTGAGCACTCAGTTACTTATGGGACAATAAACTATTCTACTCAAAGTTTCAGAGTAGGAATAGGGTGGTGATCAAAGGGATTCTCAAGGATCACACAGACAGTGCAGGAAAATAGGCTGCAGAGCAGTGGCAAAAAGCCAAGCAAGGGTAAAGGATAGCGAACAAGAAGACACTGTGATGTGACCATGCAGATTTCAGATCAATGAATCAAGAAAAAGGCTGAGGAATTAACCTTTCAGAATGGGAGATAAAACATGGGGAAAGAAGTCCTTTGAGGATGATGTGCTGTGCAAATGAGCTAGAATGGAGGGATGACTCTTAGGGCTCCAGTCCCTCTCTACTTTTTAATTCTGCTTTTCTGGTCTTTCAGATGAAGCTCCTGTTCTTGGGCAACCATGGATCTTGAATAGTTCTCTTGGTGAAAGGTCATCTGGAATAATACAAAGCAATAAACCCTATCACTGAAAACAGTAAATAATGTCATGATAATATAGGATTAATATTTAGCACTAAGAGACTTTAGAGATTCTCTCATTCAAACTACATGTTTTGCAGAGAAACTGGGGGCCAGGGAAGTTCCCAACGTCAGACAGCTACAGAACTCTCCCCATTACAGCCTAATGGAGTTAGCAATGGAAATATATCCCATTATGCCCCATTCTCATCCACATTTTATTGAAGAGCCAATCAAGTCTCAGTTGAGATTGAAAAGCAGCTGCCTCTTGAGACCACTGCTCTTTCTGCTGCATGATGCTGCCTTGGCCTCTATTATAGGAATATTATAATCTCTCCTCTCACAATTACCTGATATGTGACCCTGGGTAGATCATCTGACCTCTCTCTGTCCCAGACCACTCTCTGGAATTATGGTTTGCAGAGCTGACACCAATCTGCTTTGAGAAGAGCTCCTCAGTGGAGGTATTCCTATGCCAGTGAAAACACAGTTCTGTTTAGATAACAAAAATAATAATAACACCATATTTAAGGAGGAAATTGAACACCTAGAAAGTATTCAGAGAAGGACAATCAGAATTTTGAAGGGCCTGAAGCCTTTGTCATATGAGGATAAGATGAAAGAAACAGACATGGAAAACAAAAACTTCAGGGACTACATAAAAACTGCAAATATCTGAAGGTCTGTTATGGGCAAAAGAAATTTGACATTTGGGTTTGGGTTCTGAAAGGCAGAAGCAGGAGTAATGGATGCAAGATGTAAAGATGCATATTTACACTTAACAGCAGCAAAAGTTTCCTGACAATTGGAGCTATCCAAAAGTGGCCGTTGGGAGTTCTATAAGCAGCGGCTGGTGGAAATGTGGGGATTCCTTTTGCATATAGGTTGGATGAGGTAGATGCTGAGGTCCCTTCTGACTCCTGAATTTTGTAAATTTGGGTTTCTTTGACTAAAGTGCTAGTTTTCTTTCCAAACCTCAATTATCAAGAATTACTGAAGAATGTCTTTGGTCTCAGTTCTGCCTTAGTTATAGCTTCCCCATTTCACAGAATAAGAGGATTTAGAACTAAAAATTATGTTAGAGATCATCTATACCAACCTGCATTATGACACAAAAAAGGAAATCAAGGCCAAGAGTGAAGTTATTCACCCAAAAGTCAGTCACACAGTTAAGAAAATTTCAGAGCCAAAGTTAAACACAGAACCTCTGACTCCAAATGCAGGACTCCCCCACTATACCACAAAACCTTGGCTAATCAGAGTCTAAAAGCTGCAAAGAACTTCAGGCACCACCTAATCTAATCCATACCCAAAAAAAGAACATCCACCAAGAGATATCCAAATAATCATCTAGGCTGTGTCTGAAGACCTCCAATGATTGCAGCCCCGATCCATTCAATCCCAAAGCAACAAATTACACTTTTTAAAGTAAGTTTTTAATAAGACTATACAGGCGTAGGGAATCTGTGGCCTTGAGGCAACATGTGTACCTCTAGATCTGCAAGTGTAGCCCTTTCATTGAATCCAGATTTCACAGAACTAAACCAAGGATCTGTTCTGTAAAGTTTGAATTCAGTCAAAAAGCCTCATTTGGGAACCATATGTGGCCTCAAGGCCACAGGTTCCCCACTCATGGTTTAGAATTTGAAAGATCTCAGACACTACCTAGTCCAAACCTCCCATTTTACAATTCAGGAAACTGAGGCAAAGGGAGATTAAGTGAACTGATGAAGGTAATACAGAGGAGGGATTCCCAACAGTAATCCTTAATTACCTCTTATGCTGCCCCCCTTTCCACACACACTCCAGTCAAGCCAAACTGACCTTCTTAGTACTCCTCATAACCAGCAATCTGTCTCCTCTCTCCTCTCCCTTTCAGTGGTTATTCAGGAACCTAGAATGCAATCCCTCTTCACACTCAACTATTAGAATCCTTTCCTTCAAGGCTCAACTCAAAGACCATCTTCTTCACGAAGCTTTTCCTGACCTTCCTCTCAGCTGCTTATGCCTGACACCCTCCCCAAATTATCTTGTACCTAATTTTGCATGTGTGTACATCATCTCCCCCAAAAGAAGGTTAACTCCTCAAAGGCAATGACTGGCTTCTGTCCTTGTTTCCCAAGCACCCAGGACAATGCAATGGCATGCCGCAGGTGCTTAAGGGATGCCCATTGATTTATTGTTCATGGAGGTGAGTCTCTGAGCATAAATGGTGTTACACACAGCCAGCCTAGCAAAGACCCTCCAAAGGTGGGCTGGAAAACAAAAGGAAAGGAGAAGCCCTGATGAGGAGTTCAGAGGACGAGGCTGGCTTAGTGGTGAGTGTTGCTCTCAGCCCACACTACCCCTTGGGCCCAAGCCTTGCCACATCTCACATGGGGCATAACAAGTCCAGGCCACCTCCTAACACATTTGTGAAGCCAATACCTCCAGAAACTCTCTAGAAATTCTGATGAGTTTATGAGATATTGCTTCCAGCCCTGAGGCCCTAAATTTATCAACCTGTGTAACTGGATTGTTGAAAGTTAGGCTGACTTGGCATTCCATTGCTCCCAGTCCTGCTTACCAACTGGTGTTGGGGGGAAAGCTCTGCTGGGGAAGGAGACACCAAGTCTGCAGCTTTTCTATCACCTGCTCTTTGTTACATATCCCTACCTGTGAATTGTCACCTTCTTGTTACCTTGGGGAGGAACTGAGAGCCAAGGGTCCAACTTCTTTTGTTGAGATGGGTCTATCTGGATTCTCTTATAGTTACCTACAAAAGCTGTTCCCACCTGGAAATCATTGCTGACCAGTAGTCAGCCAATGTTTTGCTACCTTGACAAACTTAAAATAAAATTCCTTTCATTATTTTTGTCCTGAGTTTTGTCTCATTAATCAAGATAAAAGCCCAAATGAAGACTTTTCTTTTCAACAGGATCACCTTAGAAATTACCTAGTCCAGGCCTCCTAAAGATTCACCCAAAAGACACTTATTAGTAACTTTTTGTGTGTGAGGTGAGGTTTTGCTAGACTCTGGGGATATTGAAACAAAACAAAATAACCTCGGCTCCCAAGTTCTACTAAGGCATTAACTGTGAAGAGAAATGAAATTACTTACCCAAGGTCACACTAGTAATTAATTGGAAAGTGGGAATTCTAAACCACAGCTCCTAGCTCCAAATGGACAGCTCTTTTGACTATGTCACACACAAGGTAGTCAACTTTTCTCTGTGTAGAAACCATCACCAGAGGAGCCTTAGTGAGAAACATAGCAAGAAATAGGAATTAGGAGACCATTTCTTTACTGAGATCCCAGAACCAAGATCTCATGCCTGGCTTAGGGCAGCAAGAAACCAAAGAATTCAAAAAACAAACACCTTGACCACTGTCACTAGCCAGTCATGACAATGAAGCTAATTCCTAAAATTTTCCTAAAATCAGATGAACTTCACCATCCTTTTTATCCCTCCCAGAGATGCCTGAGAGAAGAACAACTGGTCAAATTCATTGATTTCTAGGAGGAAGGATCTGGGTGACACCTAAGGGCTAAAAAGTGCCCTCTCAGCCTTCCCTTTATTGACCACTCATGATCAGTATGTGGCAGGGAAGTTAGTTGTAGCACTCTGGGGGTGCCAGATAAGTGAGGACTGGGGACCCGAGGACACCCTACCTGTGCCCACCTCAAGGGATGGACTTAGCCAAGCCCATTCACCACCACTCTCCTCAATGAGATCCAAGCTACAGAGTTACCCAGACCTTAGCACCTTCTGCTCTAAAGGTTACTGACCTTGAGAAGGATCAGAAGCAATTATTTCTACACTGAGGAAGCCTCAAGTCTATGAGAAAGAAAACTGAAATCAGGGGATTGAGGTCCCTGAGGCTTTCTAGCATTCCCTATCAAGGGCCTTCCCCCACTAGACTAAGGGCAATTTAGAGATTAATTAGTCCAATCACAAATCCTGGACTTCTACCAAGGCACCATTAGATTAGTCTCTTCCTCCTCCCTCAGAATCAGAGTAAAGAAAGAGTGTCTCTCCTCATCTGTACCCACCTCATCCTCAGAGGGCCTCAGGGAGCTAACTGAAAAGCTCCAATGACTACTTGGGCCTACCACATACACCCTAATTTGCCCTTGCATTACACACACATGTGCATATGGATAGAAAGACAGAGGGGGGGGGGGGGAAAGACCACCAATAACTAAAATATTCTATGGATATTTCACCAGCAAAAATGGTGACATTTCACTCAGCCTCTGCTAGACATGGTCCTGGAATCAGCCAATGCTAACACTAGGAAATGCCCTACAGACCTTTTAGCCCAGGAGTGTGTTGCGATAGCCCAAACTGGCTAAATGAGTCAATTGTTAAATATTCAGAGTGCACACAGACATCTCAGAAATCAGCAAATACTACAGATCAAGACTTAATGTATTGTTTAATGCCTTCTCTAGACCTAAGAAAATGATCAGGAAAGTGTCTGAAGCTCGATTTGAACTCAGGTATTCCTGAACTTGGGTCCCACTCTCTATCTCCTGTGCCACCTAGCAGCCAATCTTCATAGGCTGTGACACTAAACCAAATCTAGTAAGAAGAAAATTAATAAGAATAAATGTAAAGCCTTACACTAAGATCCAAAAAAAATTAATCTCACAAGTATATGAAGTAAGAGAGCAAGAACACAGTTCAGTTGACAGAGATTGGGAGACTTCTGCTGTCTCAAACTCATTAAGAATAAAGAGCATGCCATGGCAGCCAAAGGTACTCCTGCTCTCCTAGGCTGCATTAAAAATGGAAAAATATCAGGGATTGGGGAGGGGGGGCCAAGGGTGATAGCCTTGGTACTGTGATATGCCCTGCACACATTTGAGGCACTGAGATCAATTCTGGGACCTCTCCTTTAGAAGGAGATAGAGAGGCTGAAAAGTGGCCAGAAGAGATAACCCCAGGGACTTGAAATTATGAGGGACAGTTGGAAGGGAAAGAAAGGGAAAGGGAGGGAAAGGGAGAAGAGGGGAGAAAAGGGAAGGAAAGAGGGAAAGGAATGCAAGGGAAAAAAAGGAAAGACAATGGAAAGGAATGGAAGTGATGGGGAGGCAATGGAAACCACTCAAAACCATCCTCCCCTCACTCTGAAGTTCCTTTACTATGAGGCTACTTTGAACCTTCCAGGCCAATAATATTCCCACTGTCCCCTCTGCCCCCACCAGTAAATACTCCTTTGAGAAAACCCTGAATATTGTCCTATATTTTATCAGAAACAAGGGGTGCCATATCCTGGATTTTCTGGACTACTCTCTGTGATCATAATAATAAGTAAGGAATATTTAGAACTTGAAAGTTTTGAAAAAGCTTTACAGAAATGATCTCATCTGAGCCTTGCAAAACAAGGTTTTGAGATAGGTACTACAGACAGTAGGAGCCACTTTATGGATAAGAAAACTGAGGCTTAGAAGGGTTCAGTAACTTGGCCATCATGGTCACACAGAGTGTGAGACGTCAAGAGAGCTGAACCTAAGGCTTTTGGAACTTGCTAGACTCTCGTGCATTCTACCCATTATATTCCACTCTGATGCAGAGAACGAGAGAGTTACTTACTCTAAGTTAGAGTGGCTTGCTGCCACTTCTTTTTTACAGACCAAGAACCATAATATGACTTGTCCCTAATCTCTGGTATCAACAAGGCAAAGAAGTGGCATAAATGATTGAGTGTTGGAGGTGGATGAGGTAGAAGATCAGACTTCAAATCCTGAGTCAGATGCTTCTCACATGAATGGCAATTTATGAAAAGTCACCCATCAATTTTTAGTCTCAGTTTCCTTATTTGTAAAATGGACCTCACAGGTTTGATATTAGAATCAAATGAGATAATACATGTTTACACTTTATGAACCTAAAGAGCTACATTTATTATTATTAAAGAGCTACTTATCATCATCATCATTATAATTATTGGCACAACTGGTCCTAGAATCCATCTCTCCCAATTCTATTTCCTTTCATGGTTGACTAAGGACTGAAATGCCTTGAATGCACCTACATAAATATCTCAAGCCAATCATGTCAATGGATTCAGATTATTTGATACACTAGATAATTTAAAAGTCATTTATTCTCTCGCTTAGGAATAAACCACAGGGGTTGGTTTAGGGTATTGAGTTTTTCTTTAATAATAATAACTTTTATGTAGTTTTACAGTATTTGTATAGTTCAGTGACTTGCCCAGGGTCACACAGGCAATAGGGGTCTGAGGCTGGATTTGAACTCAGGTCCTCCTGACTCTAGGGCCAGTGCTCTATCCACTGTGCCACCCACCTGCCCCTAGTTTTTGCAAAAACACTTTACACGTTTTATCTTCATTGATCCTCACCAAAAAAAAACCTGTGAAATAGGTGCTATTGTTGTCCCCATTCTACAGATGAGGAAAGTGGGGCAGACAGAGGGTTAAGTGATTTGCTCAAGATCACACAACTAACTAGCAAGCGTCAGAATGGATTTGAACTCAGGTCCTTATAACTCCTCATCCAGACATCTATCCATTGTTCCACCCGGCTGTCTCAGCTGCCCAGCACTTTAGTTGGTTTTATTGAAATTCTACCTTACTATTTAACATTTTTCCCTGTATATCTTTTTTAACGAGTGTTGACTGTTCACTTACAGACATGAAATACCTCATAAGTGCTTTTCTTATGTGCCAACTAACAGAAAGGGTCAACCTGATACTTACCATATGTCCGATGTGGACAATCCATAAGCAGATGATATTCAGGTCCCATTAGGGTTCAACATCAAATTATGATCTAAAAACATTTATTTATTAAGTTTAAGACCCAGTGCTGGACACTGGAGTCCTAAAGACATAAAAGCATTCAGTCCCTGCCCTCAAGGAGCTTACAATCTACAAGGCAGAATACAATATGTAAACAAATAAATATAATGCAGAACCAAATGTAGTCAAGGTAGAAGAGACCCTCTCCAGTGGCACTGGTCACTATCTGGCCACTAGATCGAGATCGTTCCAGAGGAGAAAGTGAGGCTGATGACCTGGCACAGCCCTGCCTCACTTAAATTTAATTCACTTGCAAGTCATGGCATCATCATCTTCCTGATCTCTTGGTCCTCTTCAAGAAAAAAGGGCAAATACCAACCTGGGAGTAGTCTGAGCTGCCCCACTGGGGCCTCACCTGCCCAGTTCTACTTGAGTCACTGAGCTCTTTCCTTCCACCTTTCCTTTCCTTCCTTTCCTCTCCCCTTCCCTTTCCTTCACTCCTTCCTCTCCCTCTGTCTACATGGGGTACCATGCCCTTACCTGAGGGTGCTCTGCCCAAAGGAATATAAATTTTGATGGCTGAAACCTAGCAAGATATGTTGGCAAGATCTCTTTCTTAAAGACTATGACTTAAACCCAATTTATTCTGGCTCTCATTGATTGGTCAATAATGGGTCGCAGACCAAGCACCACTTTGTGGTCATTGTTTGGGTCATGGATTACTCAGAGTGAAGGTAAATAGAAATAGTTTCTGTGGTGGCAAGGAAACCTGGAGGTCTTGCCCTCCCAGATTGATTTTTTTCATTAGATAAAAGGAGCCATTCCTTGGCTCATTTCTTAACTAGCCTTAATCACTAACAGGGCATTGCCTCAGTAGAAGTGAGAACTCAGAAAAACTTTAGTTTAAAAGGAGCCATTTCCAAACATGCTGATCTATATGGTGCCAGTGGACATCACTCACTTAAATCCAATTCATTTGGAAGTCATGGCATCATCTTCCTGATGCCATCGTCCTCTTTGAGAATGAAGAACAAACAAGAAGAACATCAAGGTAGAAGAAAGTCAAGATGAAGAAGAAAGGGGGTTGAGCTCATATTTCTTTGATGTTCCTTAGAAGATTAGGATGAGAAGAAGGCTCAGAAATTTCTAAGACTTAGGAGACTGAAGCCCAGGAGAGGGAACCATTAGGTGACGCAGTGGAGAGAGCCTGGATCTGGATTCAGGAAGACCCAAGTTCAAGTCTTGCCTCAGACATTTATAGCTATGTGACCCTGGGCAAGTGCTTTAACCCTTCTTGGCCTCAGTTTCCTTATCTGTAAAATAGACATAATAATAGAAACTTCCTTCCATATTTGTTGCAAGCAGCAAATGAGATGAAACATGAAAATTGTTTGGCCAATGTCAATGTTACCTAAATGCTAGTTATCATTATTATTATTATTTCCCTGAATTCACACAACTATTAAATAGCTGAGTCAACATTCAAACCCATTTCATTGCTCTTTCTACTACACCACAAGGCAACCAAGAAATGCAAGATGAAAACAGAATCACTACTTTACATACCCATACAAAATACTATACACATAAATGTAGAATTAAAAACTGAAATTGAAAGCAGAACCTATATTAGCACAAGAAAAGAAACTTTCCATGGCCTCTCTGTTCATAGAAAACCATTTTGAACACCTCTTGAAGTCCTATTATTGGTAAGAGTATCTACTGTTTTATATTCAATTCTACTTGTCCTGGGTTCACCCATTCCAATTGAGGATAAATTGATGGCAGGGATCTTTCATGTCTCTCTTTATGTCTCTCCTTGTTTCAGGGCCCTGACCCACAGCTTCCTCATGGCATTCTTCACTTCAGCATTCCTCAAGGAATAGATGACTGGGTTGAGGAGGGGAGTGATCACTGTGTAGAATATGGCCACCATCTTGTCCAG
>JAQQSU010020211.1:0-10093 GCA_028627135.1 Pseudochirops cupreus | reverse complement strand
GGAAGACAGAAAGATTTGTAACTTGATTTTATAATTAATAGGTCAATCAAATTTCAGGAGAGGAAATAAGGATACAAATGCAACTTTGAATCATTATCCCATGGACTGAGGTTGGGATTATAAAGTTGCTGTAGAGAAGGTATATCTGTGTATATGAATGAAATGGGGTCCCAGTGTATTTCAGAGTGATGAAAGGGCAATTGGGTATTAATACAATTAGTTGTTGAGATTAAACCAGAGACATCTTTAGTTGAGAGAAGAGAAATTTTAGTATGAGTTCAGATTAAGCATAATTATAAGAAGGTAGAGAAGTTTGGAAGTAGATGCACATCTATAAGAGCAATAATTTATAATCCCAATGGGAGATTTGATTTTTTTATGAACAAGAATAAATATAGGAATGAATGTAGGTTATTTGAGGCTCACTTCAAAGATGTTCCTTAACCAATGTGAGATTATAATCATATCTTAAGCTGATTGTTGGTGCTTGTTATTTAAGACTTGATGGGACTGTTAACTGACTGTTTCTTTGAGTTCAACCCCAGATAGAAGTGTTAAAAGAGGCTGCCCAAGCTACCCAAGCCACCAACCAATGGTGCCAGATCCTGTAAGATACAGGTATGAAGGTCAGAGGAATGACTGTTCAGCATGAGCTGAGGTAGGATTCTTCTGACTGGGGTCTACCCGAAAGCACCTGGCAGACTTTAAGCTTGGTTCATGGAGACTGCAGCATGGTATACATTGTTCCTGGAATTGGCATTCTGAAGTTTGGGAAATATGGTTCTCTCATTATGATTTTGTCCCTATTCTTGGTGGCAAGTTTCAATAATCAAAAGTTTTTAAATAAAACAGCAACAAATCTACTTGATTCTGGAACATCTTAAGTCACTATAAGATGAAGCTGCTAGGCTTAGGGTTTAGTATAGGTATTCCTGTATGAGTCAGGGTCCTTTAATTCTTCGTAATAATATGACAAGGAGGTCAAGGTTTGTGGGAATATTATTCTGTTATTCAGTTAGTATCACATTTGTCTCAACTTTGTTATAATTAGTCAATGTTAAAAAGAGGATAATTTCTGGACTACTTGCAAACATTTTTAATTGTTTTAATTGTGAGCTTAATGTAAATCTCTGAGTGAAATCCCATCCTCCTGGTGGAAGACTTGATAATGGATTAATGCAAAATATAAGAAACTGTTTCTAATGTGTGATCATGACAATTGACTAAGAGTCCAATTTTAATTTTGTAAGAATGATAAGGGTTCTAGTGTTGTCATGCACATTGGTTCCAAGGCTCCTTTTGTAGGTAAATGAATGAAAGAAGGCAGAAGGAAGAGAAGCTGGGATGCTGGGCTGAAGATGGATGATCTACGTGACCAGAAGACTTCCTCACATCTGGACAGTAGTGTGAAAAGACTCTGTCTTTTGGACTCTGAAAAGACAATTGTTATTGTTTCCTCTTGAATCTCTGTATCTGTATTCATAAAGGGGACTGCCCCCTGGTATATTGTCAATGCAATGAGGGCTGCAAGGGTAATTAGAATTAAGAAAATTGGGGAAACTTCAAAAGGTATAAAAAAAAAGTGGGGATTTGTGAGGGATAATTTATAGTGAAGTTTCCCCATTCTGAAAAATCAAATCTCGAATGGCTTCAGGATTCACTAGGCCTAGAGTTAGGTCACCTGATCTTCAATCAATCTGGGGCTTAGAGCAATGGAGACCCTCCCCCAGAGCCAACTCAGCACAAGATATGCCAAATAAGGTTAAGACTGCTTTCACTGGACACCCACATGTTTCCGGGTCCTTTGTCTCAGAGAGATTCCCCCGCAGGTTGTGGGACAGCCCCCTTACCAATAAGAGCGAAGGCCACTTGGGGGGGTTGGGTTTCTGCATTGGAAGATTATATAACCATAGGCTGGCTTCTACCCATCACTCTCTCCCTGCAGATGCCATGTTGGGTGTGGGGGCAGAGTCCTTTCTCATGAAAAAAAATAAAGACCTTTTCTGACCTTAGATTCAGACTCTGAGCTCTCTCATCTCACACAGGGTTTTCTTGGCAGAGATACTAGAGTGGTTTGTCACTTCCTTCTCCAGCTCATTTTACAGATGAGGAAATTGAGGCAAACAGGATTAAGTGACATGCCTGTGCTAGAAAGTGTCTGAGGCCAGGTTTGAACTCAGGGAGAGTAGTGTTCCTGACTTCTGACCTAGTGCTCTATACACTGTGCCTCATACCTTGTCCTATCTTTCAATGCTTTCTAAATCAGGTTCATGACAGAGACAAACCCAATCCTCCTGGGAGCCGTGAACAAACTCACCCCCAAACTGCTAAAGATTGCCATTGGACATACCCACAGACCACTTACACTGATTCACACTCTCACAATTTGTCAAGTTACTCAATTTACAACTTCACTCAACAGAACTCTTACTGCTATCCACTGTCTACCAGAATCCTGCTTTTATTCTCAGCTATTTCAGAGTCCTAGGGGTTGCCTAACCACACCTACACCTCCAATTATGTTGTCAGGAGAGCACCCTCACCTCTCTTTTATAGGCCAAGAGAAATCAATAACTGAGCCTCTGCTAGCCCTCTTCAATCTGGACGCACAGCAGGTCTCTCTCTCAGAATCTGTTGCTTTGTCTGTGCTATGGAAGCACCTTATAATGAATCTTTTTGTTGCAACGATGAGTGACTAAAACCTTTTAGTTGGATCTGGAATGGGCCAGCCTTCACTGAGTTCTGTTAAATAGGAACTTCTGGTATAAAAAAATCCAAACTCAGAATAAAGTTGTGCTGGGGGTCCACTACCTTTAACCTGCAGACAATTGCAATGATAATATATGAAGGATGTGCCTATAATATCATAACTGGTCAGAGAAAGGGACATAAACCGTTGTTTTCAGAAGTGCTTTTCATAGTTGTCAGCCAACTTCAAGATCAACTTCAGACTCCTAAGATGAAGAATTATCCTCGTAATGAATATATCACTCAGAAAGCAATCAAAGTGTTTCTGCTATGTTCTCAGCACTTTCCCACAGGGCTGTGGGACCCACAGAAGAAGTATAAGACTTGGTGCTCACCTTTAAAATCCTTCTAGGAGACGCTTGAAACTAACAAGCATGGAACAATTAAAGATTGAAAAAGTACTAAACCATGAGGATCAGACTAGAGACCTGGTAAGAGGCGTTCAGAAAACCGAGCAATTGGGATTGGTCAGAGCTGTCTGAAAAGGCTGAATGCAAGAGATCAGACTTGAACTTGGCCTCAAAGGGTGGCCAGGATCTAGCTGGGAAGAGAGGAAGATGAGGAAACAGCATGAACAGAGGCAGAGGAGGCAGAAATGAGCCAGACAGGAGCGTGGTCTGGGCCAGGCTTGTCAACAGTCTCAGGATTCATTCTACCATCATTAGGCTGCATCAGGCCTGGAAAGGATCCCTCGGGAGTGCAGGGGATGACCATAATTACAGAGCAGTCTTCCAGCTTAGCTCTTGGTAAGGCAAAATAAACAGTTGGAGTAAGAATGGATGAGGTGACTGATTTGGGGCAGTAGGTTCCCGGGTAATTGCTGGCTGAATGACCTGGGACAAGTCACTTAACTGTTCAATGTCAGCTTCCTCATTCTCTAAAAGGAGGGAGGATGCCTTGGAACACTCCTCCTGAGCTCTGAGTAATCTAGGCAGGTTAATGCAAAGGGTGGCAAATAAAAAAGAAGGAAAAGGATGTCAAAAGGCAAAAATAAACAGTTAACAGTAAACAGAAACTAGAACTGCCCAAAGCAACAGGGAGCTAAAACAGATGGTGAAGGCCTGAAGCCAAGGAACCACAAGCATTAGAATAGCACATGAGCACCACAGTGAGGTTAGGTCTGTGGAGGATGGAGCCTCAGTCTAAACAAGATCCAGTCTAGGAAACATCAGCATCATGCTTTATCAACACTCCGAGGTGGACAAGAGACGGGCACAGAGGACCCGGGCTGCTGTCCATTGCCAGGGATTAAAAGCATCTTCAGTTCAAGACCAGCACCCAGTACCCAAGGAAGGGTCTTTTCACCCTCCAGGTGAAAAACAGTTTTAATCCCCATCCCCCACAGACCACTATGGAAAGGAAGGAAATTTTTGACTAGGGAAAGGTAAAGGAAAGATCATACTGTAGCTGCTTTTCTTCAAGAGATCAAATTCAGGGACAGCTCCATCACCCTCTTTTCATGCAGAAATCTTCCAATTGGATTGGATGCTTTTGAAAAATAAAATAAAATTAACGTAATGGAGAGACTGGCCAATGGGGAGGCCAGTCTTTGAAGTATTTGCATATCACCTCTTATCTGGTTTCCATCCAAGTGAAGATGTGGCAATTTGGGGAGTCATTTTCTGGTCATGTGATTCAGTATGTGTGCCATGATAAATAAGTCTTCTATCTGGTTGCTAAACTAATAGAGGGCAGCTAGGTGGCAAAGTGGATAGAGTGCTGGGGCTGGAGTCAGGAAGACCCGAGTTCAAACCTCAGATACCTACTAGCTGCATGACCTTGGATAAGTCACTTAACCCTCTTTGCCTCAGTTTCCTCATCTGTAAAATGAGCTGGAGAAGGAAATGGTAAACTACTCCAATATCTTTGCTAAGAAAACCCCAAATGAGATCACAAAGATCTGAGAAAGACTGAAAAACAACTGAACAACTACTGAAAACCAAAGGAGTTGATGACTTTTAGCCAGAGCTAAAAGGTACAACCTGCTCGTCTCTCCATCCTTTGCCTTGATGGCTTCCAGGAATGGGTTGTTTTTGAGCTAGTAGGTGAGGGAAGAGGCATCGGCTGCCCATGGTGGCTATGAGCACATGGCTGTCTTTGTCCCCTTGTACCCATTCTTCCCAGGTGTTAGACAGAGGTGGTATTCCATGACAAATGGTCTAGGCATGACAGGGGCTGGGAGTTTAAGCGACTCTGAGTCCCACTAGTGACAGAGTTGAAGCAGAGTACACCAGAGTCATTCACTGACTGGGTGTGTCCATCTCAAAGTTAAACCTTGTTCAGCTCCTGAATCTTGTGGCTGCAGCTACCAGATATGGTGTGGTTTCTGCCACTAACCCCAGTGACCGGTGGGGCCTCTCATGGGACCTCTGGATCTCCCAGATCACCAGGTCACTGCCTGGATGAGTCTACCTTGGAATAATCATTCACCTAATATCAGGAAAGGATAAACACAAAGAGACAGAGGCAGCCTTGTACTCACAGCCATCCAGGCATGTGGGAAACGGGTGCCCTTCTAGGCTTTCCCTCACCACAAGCCTGAGAGGTCAAGAGTTCAGCCCCTATTGCTGAACCCAGGATTTTTTCCAGCTCCAGTGGAGCCAGAGGTGACTCGCAAACATGGATGCCAAGTTTTAAATTAGTCCCTCACAAAGGGCTCGATCTAGGGTACAGTCAAACACTAATGCCATCCTTCTCTGGGCTTATGGAAACTCCAAATTCTAGTGTCACTGCCTGTGAACGAAGAGGTGAGTCCTGGCTGGGCCCATTTCCAGCTGGGGCACTCACACAATGGTTGACTAACGGTTGGCAGCCAGAAAACAACACAGTCAAGCCTAGTACTAATGCCAGTGCCAAGTGAATTCAGTGCCAAGCTCAGGGTCTAATCAGGGTCTAATCTACAGAGCATGCAGCTGGGGGCATCGGAGCTACACGGGACTTTAGAGAGAATGGGACCCAACCCTTCATTTTTTAGATGAGGAAATGGAGGCCAATAGAGGTCTGAGGATAGTCCAAACGCTCCCCTCTTCCTAACTTCAACATTTCTATCAAAGACATCATCATCCATCCAGGCTTGCAGGTGTCTGGCACTGGCATCAACCTTAATTGCTCTATCCCTCATTCCACATACACAATCACTTGCCAAATCTTGTCATTCCTCCCTCTCCAATGCCTCTGGGATCCTACCCCTTCCCCCCCACCCTGTTCTCATAATGACCACCATAGTTTAAGCCCCCAACACCTCTCAGCTATTGTACTGCAACAGCCCCTTCCTTGTTCTTCCAGCCTTGTATCTCTCATCACTCTAGTCCAATTGTCACTAATCTGACCATGTGACTCCCTAATCAATAAATTCCAGAGGCTTCCTTTTGCCTCTGAGATCAAATACAAGCTCCTCTATTTTGCTTTTAAAGACCTAAACAACTTAACCCCAATCTATCCCTTCAGCCTTATTGCATTATTCTCCCTCTTCAGACTCAGTCAAACTGGCTCTGCTCCTCACCCACAACAGCCCATTTCCCTTCTCCCTGCCTTTGCACTGGCTGTGCCATGTGTCTGGAATGCACTCTCTCCTTTCCTCCATCTCAAAGAGTCCCTCTCTTCCCTTTAAGATGCTGCACAAGCACCACCATCTACTTGAAGCCTTTCCCAGGCCCCCCAACCTCCCAGTCACTGTGAATTCCCTTTACCAATAAAATCCTAGAGCAAAACTAAATCATGATTAATATAATAATAATATCATGCATTATATTATATTATATTTATTTTTATTATTACGTAAGTATATTTACATAATTAAAGTATTTTGTTACTCAGTTATTTCAGCCTTTTTCAACTCTTTGTGACTTCATTTTGGGGTTTTCTCGGCAGAAATATTAGAATGGTTTGTCATTTCCTTCTCCAGCTCATTTGACAGATAAGGAAATTAAGGCAAACAAGATTAAGTGACTTGCCCAGGGTCACACAGCTAGTAAATGTCTGAGGCCAGATTTGAGATCAGGAAGCTGGGTCTTCCTGACTCCAGGCCTAGGGCTCTATCCACTGTACCACCAGCCTGCCCCCATTAATACCTTGTAATGGGAATGGGAATTTGAAGATTTTCGCTGTCCCCTAATAGACCAAAGGGGGAGTTTGAAGACCTCCCCTGCTGTGAAGATAATCTCTGCCCCCTGGTAAGCTGAATGTGGTTACATGGAACCTGTGGTAGAAGGAGTTTGCTGAAGGGAAGCAGAGCCCACAAGAAGCTGGGAGTCAGAGCTAGCCAGATGGGTGAGAGAGAGAGAGGAGGTTGAGTCAAGGAGTCAGATAGGCTCATGAGTAGATATTGAGCTTGCATTGGTTTGTGGGAAGGCTGAAGGATGCTCTGGCTCTCAGTGTTATTATGGCTTCTGAATATCTTTGGTACTATGATGGAATTGGCTTACTGGTTTTGGGATTGGGTTTTCTGGTATCTAAATACATGTTTCAGTTCTATCCTCTACCTGGAGAATCTACTGTATTTTGTGATTGACCGTCATATGATACTTAGAGTCACAGTCTTTATCATGATTGTGAACACTGTAAATATTGCATTGGTGCTACATACCTTTAAGGTACAACCTGACCAATTACTACCTTACCTGTGTGTGTGACCATGGCCTTGGCCCTTAGCTTCTTTGAGACTTGGTTTTCTCATCTCTAAAATGCAGGCACTGGATAAGATGAGGCCTATGATGCCTCCCTCCCCCCACCCCCACACCAATGGAAAGGTGCAAAAAAGAGCAAATAACTTAACATTCTCCTGGACAGATGCCTCATAACCAGTTTCAGTAATGGCGAGCCTGGCTAGTTGCAGGTAGAAATATTCTCTGCAGCTCCCCGCTTCTGCTGGCTTTAGCTAATGGCTGGAGCTGAGCTTGGCATCTTCTACCATGCCACCTATCAAGTGATAGACAGCTGGGGCCACGGAGGCAGGACTTCAGAAGAGGACCAAGAGGACCAGCAGTATCTTTTCCCTCCACCCCCAGGCCCTGCCTCCAGCTTTAGTTTGACCGACCAATAGCTAGAAAAGCTCAATTTGGGTCTCTGGTTGGGGGGTACATAACATTGTCTTTCTTAGTATAATTTCTTGAATTTATGTGTAGTTGTTCTCATACTTTTTCCCACGTTAAATGGTGAGCTTCTTGAGAGCAGGATTATCTTTTGCCTTTTTTTTTGGTGCCCTCAGAACTTAGCACTGTGTCTAATAGATTGTTGTTCCATTGTTTTGACTGTGTCTGATTTCTCGTGACCCCATTTTAGGGTTTGCTAAGTAAAGATACTAGAGTGGTTTGCCATTTCCTTCTCCAGCTCATTTTACAGATGAGGAAACTGAGGCAAATAGGGTTAAGTGACCTGCCCAGGGCCACACAGATAGTTTTGTCAGTGTCTGAGGCCAGATTTGAACTCAGGTCCTCCTGACTCCGGGCCTAATGCTCTATTCACTGAGCCACCCAGCTGCCCCAGGAATATTGTTTTAAGAAAAACTTTAAGTGACTAAGTCATTTTGACTATTATAAATGCATTAAAAGTAAAGGAGATATGAAGTAAGAAGCTATCTGCATCCAGAGAAAGAACTGATAAACAGAAGTATGTATAGAATAATTTTACATATATATAAAATATACATGTATGTGTATATGTGTGTATGTGTATATATACGTGTGTGTGTATATATGTATATATGTGTGTGTGTGTGTGTATACCTATTTGTGTCTAATGGTGGCCCTATCTAGGGGGTTGGGGGGAGGGAAGAAAAAAAGGAAAAAAAGAAATTTACATGATAGCTATTACATATTTTAAAAGAATAGCAAGATGTACTTAACAGTTTTGCAGTTTCATGTGCAATCATCTTTTTATTTTACTTTGTTACAGAAATGCTTGTTTTATTCCATAAATTAAAAATAAAATAATTTTTAAAAGGAAGGAAATGACAAATCACACGAGTATCTTTTCCAAGAAAACCCCAAATGGGTCACAGAGAGTAGGGATATGACTGAACCCATCCTCCACACCAGTGATGTCAAACTCAAATAGAAACAGATCCCTTTGGTCCCATACTGACTTATAAAACCACAAATTAACTTTATATCATATTGTACATTTACTCATTTTAAAAAAATATTCCCCAGTCACATTTTAATCTGGTTCAAGCTGCAGCACTCAGGGTTTTGCAGGCCAGTCAGGGAGTCTGACACCTCTGCTCCACATCACTGTTCAAATTAATTTTCCTAATGCATGCCCTGCTCTGATGGTATCACACCCCAACTCGAAATCCTTCAATGCCTCTCTATTGCCTCTCAAACAAAGTGTAAACTCCCATTCCTAGAATTTAAAGTCCTCCCTCGGCAATCTGGGTCCCACTTACTTTTCAATTCAATTTAGCAAACATTTATTAAATGTTCACTATGTACAAGGTACTGGACTTGGAGTTGGGGATACAAAGAAAAGTCCCCAAATCCCTTTCTAGCTTTATCTCATACTACCGTCTCTCAGTATTATGTCCCAAACAAACCTAACCACTCTCTGTCCCCTGTTCTTGTCCAGTCTCTCTTCATCCCCAAGCCAGCAATGAAACAGTTATCTCCTGATCTCTATCTATTGAGGTCCCTCCCTTCCATCAAGGTTTAACTCAGGAACCATGCACTCCAGGAGGGTTGAACTAGCCACCTGGTCAGGTGGGAGTCACTTTTCTCTGCTCAAATTCCTTATAGCTTTTGCCTAGTGTAATGCCAAGCAAAAGCAACTTCCAAGGTTCAGATTACCAGCATAGTAAACCCCATTTATTCAGCAAACATTCACAGAACAGAGAAAGTCAAAATACAATGTAACTTGTTCCTTTAGCAAGTAAATTCTCAATTCAATCCAGGTACTACTCCACCCCTAGACAGTACATTCATTTAGTCAGTCAAAGTCTCTCCTCTCAAATGGAGATTAGTCTCCAACAATAAACAAAGTACATTCATTTGGTCAATCACAGAGCACACACAAAAAAAAAAACTCAAAGGCTTCCCACCCCTGAATCTCAAAAGGGGCAGAAGAGCACAAAAGGCCAACCACCCTTAAGTTACAACAAAATTAAGCTCAGCATTGAATACCCAAGGAAAGGGTCTTTTTTCATCTTCACTCGAGGCAAGCCTTCAGCAATCTCAGTTCCTGGGGAGACAAGGCTCAAGAAAGCCATAGCCAGTGTCCTCATCAAGTCACTCTCTGCCTGTAGAACAGTCCCAGAACCCCTGAAAACATCAGCAAGGCCCTCTTCCAGGATTTCTGTGCAGGTACCACAAGAAAATCCTCCTTCAGGGCTTCTGAACCAACAGCCAGGTTC
>JAQQSU010020210.1:0-10093 GCA_028627135.1 Pseudochirops cupreus | reverse complement strand
CTACCATTTGTTCTTCCTATCATCTATCTATCTACTGTTCTTTCTTTCTATCATCTGGCTATTTATGTATCTACCTTTCTATCTATTTGTATAAATATCTGTCTCTGTCCTATTTATACATAGTCACTTGCATGTTTATCTGCCATTAGAATGTGAGTTTCTTGAGGGAAGGGACTGTGTTTTTCACTTCCTTTGTACCCCCAGCACTTTCATAGTGGCAGGTACATATTTGGTGCTTAAATGTTTGTTGACTTGACTTGGAAATTACTGTTGGAAAAACATTTTGCCTTAGGTTGACTAAAAAATGGAAGGTAGCAGAGAAGAATCCCTCATTTGAGGATGGAGGAGGAAACGGTACCTGACCATTACTGGTCAGAAGTCTTGTCAGAGGAAATCAAATCCAGGCTGCATCCATCTCCAGGAGTAAACCCTCCTCAAAGACTACCCCCAGTCCCATGAGACCAGCCTCACTGTCATCACAGACATGATGTTCAGGGTCACATCACTGTAAAATTGTGTAAATAGTTACAGGCAGATGGGGTACAATGGATGCAATGTAATGGTGGGGCACAGTTACTGACTCAGAATGTATTGTGAAGTTGGGTCTTCCTCCTGTCCTACCCTCTGGAGAATTAATAATAGATACTGGATGTAGCTACTCTAGACTGTATCTCAAAACAATTTGCTCCAATTTACTCTAGGTCAGGGATTCTTAACCTGGCATCTGTGAACTTTAAAAAAAAAGTATTTTGATAGCTGTATTTCAGTATAATTAGTTTCTTTTGTAATTATATGTATTTTGTTTTATATCTCTAAAAACACTCTTCTGATAAGGAGCCCATGGGCTTCACCAGACTGCCAAAGGGATACATGACCCAAAACAAGGTAAGACTCCTTTGGCTCTAGGGGTAGAATCTTCCAATGACATCACTACCTCTGAGACAACAATACAGACCTGATGTTTCCTTTTCCCAGTATTTTCCAGACAAGTTAGGACTTTGAAGCATAGCTCACATAGGTTTCATGTCCTTCACTTATGATGAAAGACATTTCATGCAGCCATTTCCCTGACTTCACCCACTCTTGGTTAGGCTAGTGAGCAGTTTAGTAATGGCTTCTGGATGGCAGATTATAAGAGTTTTAAAGGTCTGGAAGGCAATTAGGAAAGCAAAGACAGCACAACTTAGGAAAGACACGGTTTTTACTGAGGTCAAACAATGCCCTTTTGACACAATGTTCTATTTATATATCTTAGCCATGATGCCCATTTGTGGCAAAGGCCTAATCATCCAAAAAGAGAAGGGAAACAAAATCATTTCTAGTGTTTGGGAGCTCTAATAGCCTGTGAGCCTTCATATATAATTTATACCACCCCAAATGTAAGAGTGTCCTAACTCAAATGCCACCTGAAGCTGCAAGACACTGAAATAAATTTGATAAAAAACAAAAACCAACTTTTTCCTCCACTGAGCAGATGACGACTTGTACACAAGTAACACTGAATGTGGAAATTTACCATTGCTTCATCAGTGGTAATTGATCTGCTAGTTTAACCTCCCTACACTATCTCCAACAAGTGGTTATTGGGCATCTGTTTGAACATTTCTAGTGATGGAGAGCTCAATATCTCACAAGCACATTGTTGGTGAGTCTTTTCTCATGTTAAACTGAAATCTGACAATAATTACAGGGGTAGGTGAAAACCTTAAAGGCCACCCTGTCTAGGTCTCATTCTTAAAAAGACTGAACTGGGGTGGCTAAGTGGCGCAGTGAAGAGAGCACTGGCCCTGGAGTCAGGAGGACCTGAGTTCAAAAGTGGCCTCAGACACTTAACACAACACTAGCCTTGTGACCTTGGGCAAGTCATTTAACCCCAATTGCCCTACCTTCTCCCCTCAAAAAAAAAAAAAAGACTGAACCAAAGCAATTATGAACAGAAGGCTAGCTAGGTTTCTGAAGGTCCCCAGGAAGAGCCAGGCTGTGAGCAAATGAAATGAGAGGCAATGTGACATGACAGAAAGGTCACTGCATTTAGAATTCAAAGGTTGAATTTGAGTCTTGTCTCTGATACTTCGTAGGTAAGCAGATAGGACAAGTCCCTTCTCAATTTCCCCATCTACAAGTCAGGGATGATAATACTTATGTAGTGGTGCCATGGATCTAGAGGTGGTAGATGAAAGGTATTTGACTGAGAAGTACTTCAGGGGTGGGGAACCTGTTCTGTGAAGTTTGGATTCAGTTGAAGGGCTGCACTTGAGCACCTAGAGGGCCACATGTGGCCTCGAAGCCCCAGGTTTTCCCTACCCTGATAGGAGAAATGCCTTTGTTCCTAGTTCTTCTTTCTGGACTGTGACTTTCTCTTTAGTCAATGTTCTCAAGCCTACCCCTTGAAGGATTGCTTCCATTTTTAAAGCTTGCATAAGATGAACTAAGAAAAAGGGGATGGGTCCCTTATGGTACCTTGCAAACCAGATGCAGCCTGCTCCAAATGAGCACTTAGCTTGTTCTATGTCTAGGTTCATATAATCCCTTTCCTTTCTCCCTAGGATCTCCCATCTTCTCCCATCTTCTGACATCATTGCCTCCTGCTCCTCTCCTTTCCCTTAGGAAAAAGAGGGATTGAACTTTCCATCACAATCTAACAATTCCTTAAAGGCTCAAGTAAATAGGCATTAGTCAATTCTACTTGCAGTTGCAACTATATAGGATTGTTATGTGGAAAGTGTTTTTCAAAGTTATGTTAAAAAATGGAGCATCATTATTGCTATTAGAATGGGCCACTTCCAGAATTTCCATGGAGATCTCAAAAGTGATCTTGAGATCCATCTGTTAAGAAGTCATTTCTAAACAACGCACTCCCTCATCTCTCCCCCTGCTGAAATTCTTTTCTTTTAAGACCTCCTCCAAGATGTCTTCCCTGATCATTGTAGCTGAAAAGTCTCTTTCAAATTTCTTACAATACTTTGTTCAGACCTTTTCTTTTGTCCTTATACACACTCTTCAGGTTGACATTTTGGGTGCCAGCTTACCTGTCAGTTTATTTTATAACACTCTCTTGGGGCTTGCTTGTCTAACCCTCAATGCCACTAATAGGCTGGGTACTCAGGGTGGTGACTGCTATCACTTTTAGAGTTCTAGTGGCAACCCTGTAGGGAGTAATCCTCCTAAACACTAGCTCATGAGCCCACAACATTGTACTTCTCAATAATTAGTCAGTAGACTTAGTTCTTTAGCAAATGGAATAGCAGACATAGTAGTTACATAATATTTCCCGCAACACCAGGGGCACACTTTTCCACAAATATACTCAGTCCAAGAGGTAGAGAAGAGTGGGCACAATATAATGGGGGTGAACCATAGGTGTGGGAACTTTGGTTCAAATGGGATGTTTTTCTGGTCCATCTGACCATGCCTTCTGCCCCTTAGCCAATATAATAAATTGTGGTTTGTCCTTTGTTCTTGAAGAGGGCCATGAAATCAGGGAGATGATATGACATGCAACTGAATTGGATTTTAGTGAGGGAGGACTGTGCAAAGTCACCAGCCTCACTTTCTTCTCCAGAGCCATCTGGGTCCAGTGATGAGATACGGATCAGGATGACTGGAGATTGGTAAATTTATAAGTAGCCAGCAAAAAGGGACAATAGCAGGAAATAAGATTGTAAATGGGAACCTGGAAATCATGTCCAAGCTGTCCCACAGATCAAAGGAATGTAGATTGCAAATTACATCATAGTAACCAAAATTCACATTGTACTAATATGTGCTGACTCAGCAGAAGCCATCTAGGCACTGCTGTCAGGGTTCTTGGTCTTACAATACATCAATGCAGACAAAATCCATACCTTCACAATCCCAGAACAGCTGCACATCAAAAGGGGCTGTTAACTTTGAAATGATGTGAACATATTAACTTCAAAGTTTTATTAGTAACTTTAAGATGATTGGGACATGTTAATGAATTAACCCCAAGGTGGAACAATAGGAGTTTATCTATCTCCACCCGAACCCTATAAAACCAGACCTCAAACTCTTGCCCTCCTTACCCCAGCCACCTTTCAGTTTTCCTCCATCTCCATCAGATCCATGCTGCTGAGTGCTCCAACTCTAATCCATGGTTATGTGAATGATGCTCTCTCCCTCTCCCTCTCCCCATCTTCTTCCCCATGCTGTCTGCCTTCCTCCATGATTCCATCCCCTATTCCCATGCCATCTGCCTCTGTATACCTTTCACTATTTGCCTCTGCCTTGATGTGCTGTTTGCCCCCATCATCTCTGTGTTTAATTAAAGTATGATTGCTACCCCATTTCCTGCTGCCAGTTATAATCTTTCCAAGTGAGAACCCAAAAAACAGGTATGCCTGACCCCATTTCATAATTTTATAATTTCATAAATTAATTTTCAATTCAGGAACACATGTAGCCAAGGCAACTAAGAACTCTAGACCCTCAGGGCCACAATATACTTTCAATGGTCTTCATGATGTTTACTCCAAGACAAGTCATACTGTTGTTTAACTGGGCTGGCTCTTCTCCTGACACCATGTTTTCCAAGGAACCAGCAGCTAAATAGGGTCTGATCTTCCTGGATGTGCTGGGCTAGATCAGACAGGTCACTTGGTACTTGGGCAAGGCAGCCAATGGCAAGAGCTGCCCAACAGTGCTGGGCAGGCTGTGCTGCCACTAGACAATGGACACCGGCTAGGCGGGGCAGGCCATTCTGTTGCTGGGCAGAGCAGGTTGCTTGGCCACTGAGTTCTTCTTAAGGGCACCACATCTTGATTGAATGGATGCCTCTGTTGCCTTCTTGAAGTTGTTTTCTGATGAGCAGCTACAATCTTTTTCTACCTTTAGCCATTGGCTTGGCTGGAAGTATCATACTCTCTTCAGCGAAGGGTTATGTATTTTTCAGCTAGATGGATATGGAACTCTTTTAGCTAGTGCAAGGACCCTTAGGTTACAGTCAGCATAAACATATTCCCATTAACTCCCTCAGAATCTCCACTTTGAGGTGGTTTGTTCCCTCCAGGTTGAAGTTGAGAAAAGTCTAACCTCCTTTATTCTCTAATTCTTCCTGACTCAAACCTTCTTCCCCAAGTAAAGCACTCCATGTTGCCTTAGAATGCTTATTTTTAATTCATTCAGTTTCACCTCCCACATTCCTTTGGGAATTTTATGCAGATGAGTGGCTAAGAACAAGGGTATTAATGTAATCTCTCTCCTAGAGTTCATTGACCTGCTTCTTACAGAGGCAACTAGGTGGTCCATAGAGTAGCTGGGCCTAGATTCAAGAAGACCCAAAATCAAATGCAATCTCAAACATTTACTATCTGTGTGACTCTGGGCAAATCAAGGAAATTCTGTTGGCCTCCATTTCTGCAACGATAAAATGGGCCTAATACTAGCACCTACCTCCCAGGGTTGTTGTGCAGATCAACTGAGATCATATTTGGGTAACCTGAGCTCCAAATGCCATTGGTGTAGGACTCTTCCTCATTGGTGGAGATTAATGTCCAATACCTATGTGAGGGGTAGAGCAGAGGAGGAGAGCAGAGATCTTTTCTATCTCATCAGTCACTTGAGTCTCTAAAGGGTCTCCTGGTTGCCATCTTTAAGAGAGAAGATAAACAATGCCAAACCCAATTCAGGTTGCTGAATGGATAAAAAGGCTCTGGGAAGAAATCAGTGTGACCTGAGTTGGCAGTCTTCATCATATTCCTATCCCTAGCTTGCTAAATTAGAGACTTTGGAGAACTTCCTTATAAGTGAGATCTGGGACTTTGTCTCCTAGTTGAGCTGAGTTTTTTAGTTCCTAATGGGAGAGCTTTTCCTGTCTGTATTGTACAGTATATATTCCCCCATTTAAGCCATCTCTGATTGCTATTTTTCTGTCAATTTAGATAAGTGGGTTTCCTTGCTAATTGCTATGTGTATTCATTGTGGAACCCCTGCAAACAAAAATGTCCTATTTAGAGAGATGTTTGGGAATATATAAAGCTGAAAATTATGGGGAAAGTGAATTGAAACTAAAATTATAAAGTAGATCTACTAAAAAGAGACATTTTTGGCTTGTAAATCACTATCTGGCCATCTGGTCAACTTGTCCTGAACAATGTTTCACATAATGGAAGTATTCACCTGTGCATGCCCTGGGGATAATGGGATTAAGCCATACCAGCAATGGCTTATAAAGGACAGATTTAAGCTTTGTTTTCCACAGAATTATTAGGAAACAGGGACAAAGTAGGATCATAGGATTTAGAGCTAGAATGGATTTTGGAGATCATCAAATCCAACTCCCTCATTATGAGAATGGGGAAACTGATGCCCAGAATAGTTAAGTAACTTGCCCAAGGAATAGTAAGTATCAGAGCCTCATTTCCAATCCAGAGGCTCTGACTCCAAATCCAAGGTACTTTCCTTAATGCTCAGAAATGCTGGAGTCACTGCTTAGAGATGACCAGACATGTAGAATTTTAAAAGCCAACTTTCAGTCAATATATTTTAAGCAAGGGGAATGAGAACAGAGCTAAGAAGTTGTGATGATGCAATAGAATTCAGACCCTGTTTTTGGCTTTATTATATCCCTAAAAGAAAAAGAGGGATAAACAACACAGTATTTATTTTGAAATGTAGATTGACTGCATTTTTAGGGGTGGGTAGCGCTAGATCTAATATACACAGACTGGATGTTGCAGCCCTATGGACTGTGAGAGAATCACATCTGAAATATATTTAATGGATGGGAGAGAGATAAGTAGAGAGCTGTTGCCTCTGACAATACTACCACTAATTCTATTAGCTAACGTTTATAGAGAGCTTTTAAGATCGCAAAGCTCTTTACATATAATATCTCAGTTGGTTGACAAAAATTATGGAAGGGAGAGAAGAGGCTGATGGAGCTGAGGTACCCTATTGGGACATGGAAGCTGAAGGGCTCCAGGACATTGGGCATTACAGAGAGACTTGCATGGAACTTGAGCTAATGCAATAATAAGTTATAAAAAAAATTATAAAATGGTAGAGCAAGATGGGACCTTCAAGGTAATACTATTAACAACACTTCTCTCATCTTCCTCCATGATGGTCCCTATTCTTAACAAAGACAGAAGGTTTATTGTTAATAGTATGATCTTGAAGGTCCCTTCTCACTCTAAAGTTGTATAATTTTAGGACTTTCCAGAATGAGATCACTTAAGGCAAGATCTAATATTGTGACATATATCGTAAGGGCACTGAGTTCATTGGTGACGAGAGGCAGGGGAGTTTGGTGGGTCAACAAGATGGGGAAAGTGAAACTGATCATTTCTCTTTTGACTAGTCACAAAATGCACGAATTTCTGGGTCATTCATTCCTTTTTGACTAGTCAAAAGAGAAGAGAGCCCCCCCTTTTTTTTGTTTCTTCTTTCTCATGATTTCTCTTATTGGTTCTAATTCTTCTTTACAAGATGAATAATGTGAAAATAGGTTTAATATGAATATATATGGAGAGCCTCTATCAAATTACACATCATCATTGGGTAGGGGAGGGGAGAGATAGGCAGAAAATTCTGAACTCAAAGTCTTATGGAAGTAAATGTTGAAAACTAAAAATAAATAAATTTAAGAGAGAGAGAGGAGAGCTCTCACTACCTGTCTACTATATGGCAGATACTGTGCTAAGTAAGGGGGATGTAAATGCAAAAATGAGACCATCTCTGTCCTCTAGAAGCTCACAGTTTAATAGGGAGAATCAGTACTTACACTGGAGTAACCAGGAACGACCGTCTGGGAAGTCACAGGAATGGTACACTAGGGTGATCAGTTGATACAGCTTCCTGAAAAGACCTCCTGGAGGAAGTGAGATTTTAGAAGCTGAGGGGATGGAAGGAAGGGGAAGGTTTGGTGGATGATGGAGGTTAGAGTTCGCTGAAAAGCAGTGTTCTGAAAGTTACAGGGAGTAACTGAAAGTACAGAGTCTACATAAGAATTCTGACATTTGGAACTCTTTAAAAATACAATAGGCAGTCTTCAAAAAGTCACTGGAAATCTGCCTGGAATCATGGATTTAGTGTTGAAAGGACCCTCTGAGGTCTTCTAGTCAACAACCCTCATTTTACGGGTGAGAAGCCTGCCGAGCTGTGATCTGAGGGACTGGTTAGCCAAAGGTCACACAGACAGTAAGCAACAGAGCCAGGTCTTTTCTTCCAAATCCAGTGCTCATTTCTCTCTAACCTGCTCTTCCTGCAAAGGTTATACGAGTATCTGATCAGGGGTTGGATTCTTGTGTCAGGGGGAAGGTCAGACTGGAACAAAGGTATCAAACTCACACTTGTTGGTGCTTAACGCTCCTGAGTATGACCAGAAGCAGATTAAAATATAATCAGGAAATATTTGACAAAATAAATAAAATGCAATAGATCAGATGTTAATATATGGTTTTCTAAGTCAATACGCAGCCTGCAGGGATCCATATGCGCAATTCAGTGACCCTCATTTCTATTTGAGTTTGATACCACTGGAGTAGATGACCATAAGATTCCTTCTAATGTTAACACTTCGTGTTCAAGTGACCATGGACAAAGTTCTCCCTGTGATTGACTAATAAAGCTGAATTTCCTGCCCTGTTCAAGATGAGGAAGAGATAGGGAACCCAGCCTGGTCAAAGGGTAGAATTTATTTTTCCTACATTCTTGAGGAGTCTTGCTGGCAAGGCCAAAGAGGGGGAGGGGAAGCAGAGGGTCCTGGCAGCCTAGGCCTCAAGTTCAAAAGGAGCCTCAAACTGAACAGATAATTGTCATAATCTGGCTACTTGGCAAGCAAGTTTGAAAGGTTTCATTATTCTTAATATCAGCTGGGACATTACGCAAAAGCTAAATTTTCCCTTCAATAGTGTATCTGCACAGAAAAAGGGCTTTGTTAAAGTTTTAAAAAATTAAAATGTTTTCTCACTTTTGAAGGGTAGGGACTTATTTTGTTTTCATATATATTCATTTTTTTTAAATGGTTCGGGACTTCTAAAGCTACTCGATGGCCTCTCTGGACCTCTGAAAATGCCTGCAGGCTTCTTAGGTGTAAGAGCTCTAGGATATTGAGGCCAGCTGAGGCAGAACTGTTAGGCCTTCTCAAACCCAACTCTTTCCCTTTCATCCTTGTCTGTTTGCTTAGTGCTAGCTCAAGGGTGTAGCCAGATTATCTGCAAGTTTAGGTAGTGGATGGGGAGCATCCTAGGGCCCCTGGAGGAAGGGGAGAAGGTCACTCTCTCTCAAGTGTGGCTGGGCCAGTGAAGAGTTAGTGTATTGGACTAGAGGTCCCCTAAAGGCCCCTCTGCCTCTAATATCCTATGCTTTTGTCCCTTAGTAAAAGGCAAAGGGCAAAATTATTCCCACTAGAAAATGCAGGGTGTTTGACTTTATTGATCATAACGCTAAAAACTTCTGTGGAGAAAGAAAACATCTGCACCAGCGTTCGTTCCTTTGTTGGTGGTAACCAAGTCAAGAACACCAGTGTCTGGGGTTCCAGTAGGGATTCTTCTTTCAGGGATATCCAGGTTTTAAAAATCCTGAAGGCAGGAGGAGAAAATGAAAACCATCTAAGCCATTTCAATTATGATAGGCTTTGAACATCAAAAAGAAAATGTTATATTTGATCCTGGAGGTGACAGGGAGCCATTGAGTATAGTGGTGATATGGTCAGACCTGTGCTTTAAGAAAATCACTTTGGCAGCTGAATAGAGTGGATTGGAATGGGGAAACTTGAAGCAGGCAGATCCACCACCACTAGTCCAGTGTGAGGTGATGAGGGACTGCACTAGGGTGGTGGCAATGTCAGAAGAAAGAGGAGGGTGTATTGGTGGGATGTAGCAAAGGTGAAATCAGCTGGCCTTGGCAACAGATTGGGTATGGGGGATGAGAGAGAGAGTGAGGAATAAGAATAATTCCTCAGTTGTGAACCTGGGTAACTGGGTGTAACTGGTAGTATCCTTTACAGCAGTGGTTCTCAACTTTCCTAATGCCATGAGCCTTTAATACAGTTCCTCATGTTGTGGTGACACCAACCATAAAATTATTTTCGTTGCTACTTCATAACTGTAATTTTGCTACTGTTATGAAT
>JAQQSU010002021.1:0-14804 GCA_028627135.1 Pseudochirops cupreus | reverse complement strand
CACCTACCCAGCAAAGCTGAGTATAATGTTTCAGGGGAAAATATGGTCATTCAATGAAATAGAGGACTTTCAACATTCTTGATGAAAAAACCAGAGTTGAATAGAAAATTTGTCATTCAAATACAAGAAGCAAGAGAAGCATGAGAAGGTAAACAGGAAAAAGAAATCATAAGGAACTTATCAAAGTTAAACTATTTACAAAACAATAACTGTAACTTATGAAACTTTTCTCAGTATGAAGATAGTTGAGGGGAATATAAATGTATATATATATATGTATACATACATATATGTCTATATAGGAGGGTATATGTGTATATGAATACATATGTGAGTGTGTATATATGTGTACAGGTAAACACAGACAGAAGGCACAGGATCAATTGAATAGGGATGATATTTTAAAAATAAAATTAAGAGGTGAGAGGAATATAATGAGAGGAGATAGGGAGAGACAAAATAGGGTAAATTATCTCATATAAAGGAGGCAAGGGAAAACTGTTACAATGGAGGGGAAGACAGGAAGGCAAAAGGGAATGGGTCAACCTTATTCTCATTGAATTTGGCTTAAGGAGGGTACTAACCTACACACTAAATTGGGTATGTTACCCTACAGGAAAGTAGGCGGGAAGGGGATAAGAGGGGGGAATCATAGAAGGTAGGGCAGATTGGGAGGAAGGGTAATTAGAAGCACACATTTTTGAAAAGGGACAGGGTCGAAGTAGAAAATAGAACAAGTGGGGGGCTGGATAGGATGGAGGGAAATATAGTCAGTCTTTCACAATATATCCACTATGGAAATGTTTTGCATAACTATATTGACTTGCTTATCTTCCTAGTAAGAGTGGATGACAAGGGAAGAAGGGAAAGAATATGGAATTCCAAGTTTTAAAATCAAATGTTTAAAAAAATTATTATTATTATTATTTTACATGCAACTGGGAAATAAGGTATACAGGCACTGGGGCATGGAGATCCATCTTGCCCTACTGGAAAATTGGAGGGGGGATGAGGGAGGACATAGGAGAGAGCAGATTAGAGGAGGGGGTATTTAGTGGGATCACTGTTTTGGGGTGGTGATAGTAGAAAGACAGGGAGAAAATATGTAACTCAAAATCTTGTGGAAATGAATGTTGTAAACTAAAAATAAACATAAGATTTAATTTAAAAAAAGATTTGCAAAGTGCTTTACAAATATTATCTCAGTTGTTCCTTAGAGAAACCCAGGTTGATAAGTGCTATTATTACAGAATATGAAACTGAGGCAGAAAGATTAAGTGACTTGTCACTCAGAATCACACAACTACTAAGTGTCTAAAGTGAGATTTGAACTCATGTTTTCCTGACTCCGGGTCCAGCACTCTATCTACAGTACTACCTTTTGGCAGAGGGGGTGGAATCTATCTCTTGGAGAGTGTTCCATCAGCCAAGTAGTGTGTACAGATGTCTGAAGCTCATAGCAGAAACGTTATTAGACTGAAACTTAAAAAGAAATCAAAATGTCGAACATCTAAGAATTTTAGGGAAAATTTAAAAATAAGCTTATTTTAGACCATAGGCCCTCCAAATTTCCTGAGGCTGACTGTCAATGATGACATTGTCACCCTGCCTCTCTTTGTTAACTCTTCCTAGGTTTCTTAGAAATAAATTCACCTTGGAATCCCCAAAGCATTTATTAGAACCTGTTTCTCTGCCTATCTGACTGTCTATTTCATGCACTGTTATCATTCACATATAGTTGGAAGGCTACCCATACAAACAGGATGAACCATAGTCATGCAATAAAAGTAGGGACGGCTATGGTAGACTCAATCCAGCATTCTAAATTCCCTTAAGTATTGGACTCCATTCTCTATTGTGCAGTGATAGATGAGATATTGAAATTCAGTCATCATCAGCTATTGTGTTTGAGGATGGAGGTACTAGGTACTGATGAGGCTCTGGGCCCCTATTCCTGGAGTCCTAGTATAAGAATTATCACTAGGCCAGGATGCCCAGTCTCACCAATTCCTTCTGACTGAGCCAAATTCCTTTCAAGGTCATTCCCATTCATGTACATATCATCCAGCTGCTCTTGGATTTAACTAGATTTTCGACTATATTCATGAGACATTTCCTGTGATGATCCTGGCTTGTTTTCATTTGGGTTTTCTTTCAGAAGTGATCAATGAATTCTTTCTATTTTGTCTTTACCATCTGTTACAAAGAGATCTAGGTAATTTTTGTTTATGATTTCTTGAAATAGAGTGTTCAGACCTTTTTTTTTTTTGAGGGAGAAGGGTTGACTTTCAGGTTGCCCAATGATTCTTAGAAGATCTTTCCATAATATGTTCTGTATGATTGCACATGCATAGCCTATATCAGATCGCTTACAGTCTCAGGGATCAAGGATGGAAAGAAAGAGAAGGAGAGAGAGAATTTTAAAAAACCAAATGCTAAAAATTGTTTTCACATATAACTGGGAAAAAAAGTATTATTAAAAAAGGAAGATTTTTCCATGTTCTGCGTTCCAGATCAGTTATTTTTCACAATGCATACTTTACATTTTCTCTAGCTTATTTAACCTCTTGATATTGTTTCAAATTTCTCATGCCTCATGGAGTCATCACTTTCTGTTTGACACATTCTAATTTTAACAAAGTCCGATTCTTGACTAAGGTTTACCACCCTTGGTTCTCAGTTATGAATCCTCCCAGCCATTCTTTTCTCCCAGCTGCCTCTTTATTTATCATTTCATTTTATGCCACTTGCTCCACTTTTTCCAAGATGTTTTTGATTTGAGATGCTATTTGGGTTTGTGGAGTTATATTTCTCTCCTGGGTCTTCTTCTTGGGCTTCTTTCATCATTTCTTCACCATATTCTGTGTTTTCTTCTTTTCTGCACCTACCTCTGGCTGTAGTGTTTGGTTTGGAGGCTTTGTGCTTGGGTAAGATTCTGCTTTGTAAGATTATCTGCTTCTGGATATAGTGGCTAAGACTAGGTCCCATCCTTTAAAGTAGTTGCTGGGTTTTGGCTCAGTCTCCCGATAGCTGTGTTTAGGTTCTGGCCTTGGTTCCTTATCTTTTTCCTTCTCTTTACCCAGTCCCAAACCTAAAGTTTGCTCCATCCCTTATTGTGAGCCTGACAGTCCCCCAACTAGATATCTATAAAGTGTTGGAATTCTGCATTGGACTGCTTAGGGCACTAGGAGTGCTGCTCTGGCTCTATCTCTTTCTGTGGGTCTGAGCTGTTCCTTTCACCCTTTTACATTCTAGCTATTGTGGTTCTTCTAAGCCCAGATTTTCTGCAGGATTTTGTCCATCTTTTTGTGCAATCCTGGACTGGAGGGAGGAGCATGTAACTACTTGTCTTTGGTTTTCTTGTTCCATTTTTAGGTTTTACTATGATGTTTGTAGACATCGAAACCCTTCATAACCTTTATAACCTACCCCCTCCTGTCTTTCCTTCCACCTTACTCCCCAATACGTATTCTTCCATCCAGTGGCACTGCTTTCTGGCTGTTCCATGAACAAGGCACTGCATCTTTCAGCTTCAGGCATTTTCTCTGGCTATCCACCATGCCTGGAATACTTTTCTTCCTCTAGTCTAGCTACCGATCTCCCTGGCTCCCTTTAGATCACAATTAAAATCTTATCCTCTACAGGAAGCCTTCCCTACGCCTGTCAACCCCAGTACTTCCCCGATTTTCATTATTTCCTATTTATCCTGTATTTAGCTTCCTTTGTATAGACTTGTTTGCATGTTATCTAGGAGATAACATTAGGAGATCTATTAGATTGTAAACTCCTTGAAGGCAGACACTGCCCTTCACTTCTTTTTGTATACCCAGTGCTTTTGCTTGACACAGTGCCTGGCTCATAGGAGGTACTTAAGAAATGTTTATTGATTGATTAAAATGGTACTCCTCTAGGTCCCAACACACACCACCACCTTCCTATAATTATTCTTGAGATAATTTCTGCACAGGGGTCTTGTTTCTGTCATCCTATGTGTACATTGGCTAGTCATTACTTGGCCATGTCTATATTCAGACTCTGGTGACAGGATTGGTGCTAGGAGGGAAGGATCCGCCAGATATAGTGCCAGGAGTGTGGGGAGCCTGGTGATGCTAACAGGTCTGGCTTGCTCCAAACCTCTCAGAGTCACTATTTAAGGTCTTAAGGTCAGAGTCATTCCAAAGAGGAGATCAGACCCTAAGTCTAAGGACAAGGATTATCTTTGCATTTGGTTTGGCATTTCTGGTGCCTAGCTTGGTACCTGGCACATAGTAGGTGCACAATGCATGCTTGCTGATGGAATATTTGGTTGTTGGCTGAAGAGGTAAAGTTACTTTCTTTTAATGTGAAACTGTTCTCTGAAGTAGAGAATTTTTTTCTCTATTACTCCATCCCACTTTCCCAACCTCCTTAGGAGTCTTACAACATTAATTAAGGTATCCCTAGCATTTCTTACTTACTATGGTCCTGCCCACCCTGCAGTTTGCTTAGGGCAGAGAGCAGAACTCATTCCATTTCCCCAGTGTAGGGCCTCTTTTACCTTATCACAGCACTCTGAAACTTTGTCCATCATCTGCCCTAGACCATCCCCATTGGAGGCAACATTTTCTTTCCAGGTTTTTCTGAAGTCCATCTGCTCCTCATTTCTTATAGCACAATAGTATTCCGTTGCATTCATATACTACAACTTGTTCAGCCATTCCCCAATTGATGGGCATCCCTTCAATTTCCAATTCTGTGCCACCACAAAAAAAGCCTCTAAATATTATTGTAAATGTGAGTCCTTTTTCCTTTTCTAGGATCTCTTTGGGATTCAGCCTTAGAAGCAGTATTTCTGGGTCAAAGGGTATGCACAGTTTTATAGCCCTTTAGGCATAGGGCAACACTTTCTTGATCTCATGTATTTATAAGAGATAGGCAAGCAAGTGCTGCTGGCCATTACTAGACATTGTGTGGGATTTTTGACCCAGAATCTGGGATGCTAGAAGAACGTCACACTCAGGTTCACTTCTATGTTCAAAATCTTCTATCAAACTGCAAATGTATTAAGTATCAAAATATCACCTTTAAATCACCAAAGTAATTTGACTCAGCAAGGTATGCACATATGTATTTATCTGGTTGTCTTGCTATTTCCATATAACAGATAGTGCTCTTTTTCTGCCTCATACTCAGGTGATTTTCAGTATTCAGAACGTAACCTAGGCCATTATTCTAAGTGGTATTCTATTTTTTGGCCTTCCTACCAAAATGTGTAATTTCTGCCATCCCTGGCTTACTTGAGAAATGAATCCCTGGGATAGTGGTCATGACTGACTAGAACCTAATATGTTAGCCCTCTTGTGGGCTTTTGTATTTTAAAAAGGACCTTTCATGTTTTACCCCTCCCCCCCCCCAAAAATAGGGGATGGCAGATTGAGGGAGGGGGTGGTTAGAAGCAAACACTTTTGAAAAGGGATAGGGTCAAAGGACAAAATAGAATAAATGGGAGGCAGGATAGGATGGAGGGAAATATAGTTAGTCTTTCACAACGTGACTAATATAGAAATGTTTTACATAACTACACATGTATGACCTGTATTGAATTGCTTGTCTTCTCAATGGGGGTGGGTGAGGAGGGAAGAAGAGAGAGAATCTGGAACTCAAAGTTTCAAAAATAAATGTTAAAAAAAATTATTTTTACATGCAACTGGGAAATAAGATATACAGTCAATGGGGTATAGAAATCCATCTTGCCTTACAAGAAAGTAAGGGGGAAGGGGGTATGAGTGGGAAATGGGGTTGATAGAAGGGAGGGCAGAATGGGGGAAGGGGTAGTCAGTATGCATGCCATCTTGGGGAGGGAGTAGGGGAGAGATGAGGAGAAAGTTTGGAACTGAAAATCTTGTGGAAATGAATGTTGAAAACTGAAAATAAATTCTTGAAATTTTTTTTAAAAGACTTACATGAACTGATACAAAGTGAAATGAGCAGAACACAGTAACAGCAATATTATACAATGATCGACTGTGAATGACTTAGCTATTCTCAGCAACACAATGAGCCAAGATAATTCCAAAGAACTCATGATGAAAAATGCCATTTGAATATAGATTGAAGCATACTTTAAAAAAAAAAGAGATCTTTAATAGTGGAATTTCAGGATTGCTAACAGGCCAGGAGGGGAGATATTTTTGGATATGGAGACTTTTAGATGCTCCTTTGAAATCCCACCATTTAGGTGATTAGGACAACTAGTATATCTTGACATGATGTTACCTAGCTGATAACATTCCTGATGAGTGGAAAGTATTTTGATTGTCTATCATCTATCTGCATTGAGTCAGGTTCTGGGAAGGTTAAAAAAATGAATTTTGTCTTTATCTCCTCCTTCTCCCTTGACCTTGGGGCCATCTACTTCAAATACCAAAGACTCTGGAACCCAGGTCATGAATTGAGTTCTAAAGCATAATCTGCAGATTCCTGGGGGTCATTGAGTTATCCCTGTTCCAATTATTTTGCAGTCTTTCTGGATTTCCATGATCCCGTCAGTTGAACAATATCAAGACAGCTGAGGATCCTGGGAGAGGTTTCAGAAGTCCATTTTTTTAAAGGAAAAGGAGCTGGTTATGATGGGAATGGAAATAAGGGAGGCAGGCCAGGGGTCAAGCCCAGAAAGATTGGCTAAGGCAGACAGGAGGAGGAAGGTACCAAACATCCAGGCACGCAGGTAAAGCCCCGTGTGTAAGAAGTCAAAATCAGCAAGAATGGGTCCATCATGTTCTCTCTCTTTGTGTTTCACCATTCCCTTCAGTGGGAGCCATTTAACCCAGCTCTGTAGGCTTACGCCTGCTCCAGACTCTAGAAACAATCCAGTCCCCAATAAGTACAACATTTTGACAGCTCAGCATCAATGCTGCCAAGCCAGCTCTGACATTGTTCCCATAGTTTTGGTATTTTGGTTCTCTGATACAGCTCTTCTTCTGGGACTAAAAAAGTAAGTACTGCCTGATTCTTTCTAGTCTTTCTGAGGAAGTTTGACCCTGAATCCTGATTTCCCTGGCTGAGTCTCTGTTGCCGGATGCCTTCCCTGACTGCCCTTCTCAGGTCTGCCTGGAGTTTTGCCTATCGTCCGCTGCCAGACTCCCCTGATGATGCCCTCTGACAACCTGCCAAGACGTATACCTGTTGCTGACCATTGGACTTCTCTGATGTTAACTGTCCTCTTGTCTGGATTTCTTCACATTATCTGCCTATGAAATCTACTCTGACGGCTTGCCTCACCCTAGTGTATTTGTTTTATTAGATAGTTACTGCTGCTCCCTGGACTTCTAGGCCCAGTTTGTCCTGTCCTGCTATTAATTCAGTTCAAATATGGACAGGTACAAGGTAGTGGAGTTGAACTCTGATTCCAGGGTGGAGGGAACTTGCTATTTTCTCTGCTCTTTTTTTTGGGGGGGGGGAGCAATTCTGATCTTAGATCAGGGGTTTTTGACCTTTTGGGTGACATGGGTCCCTCTGACAGTCTGGTAAAGCCTAGGAATCCTTTCTCAGAATCATATTTTTAAATAGTTGAAGGAAATGCAACATTTCAAGTAGAGATTAGTGAAAATAAGGATATAAAATTTTTCCTGTCCAAGATCAGGGCCCCACTGAAATGTATTTAAGAACCCCTGTCTTAGAGGCATTGACCATGCCCAGAAGAAGTTGGAGATCCCTGCCTGAGAAAGGGAAGGAGAACCCTGGGTTTGCCTCCTATTACAGTAGAGACTATTCCAGGGTATAATAGATATGCCAGGATGGTGAAGGCAATGGAGATTATGCTCTGAGGACTGGTTGCAGGAATTTGGGATTGTTTAACATCGAGAAGGGGAAATTTGATAGCTGACTTCAGTTATTTGAAGGACTGTCTTTTGGAAGAATGATTAGACTTCTGGCTCAGCAAGAGAGGGCAGCAGTCTGGCTCAGCAAGAGAGGGCAGAACTTGATGCAATGGGTGGGAGATAGAAAGAGAAAGATTTAAGCTTGCAATGAAGATGAAATTCTTAACAGCCACAGAGATCTGGCTATGGAATGGGCTGCCTTGGGAGACAGTGCATTCTTTCTCATGACAGGCCTTAGTAATCATCTGCCCTTCTTGGTAACATTATAGAGGGTGTCATTCTTTTGGTTTGGGCTGGACCAGATGACCTCTGAGGTCCCTCGTAACTAAGAGATTTCCTGAAAGGAATCTTGGCTCTGAAGGAGCTACCACCTCTGGGATTACGAGATTTCCTTGTTCTGCTTTCCAGATCTGAGCCTAAACATCTAAGGAATCTTCCCCAACTCTACAAGGGTAAACCAAATTCAGCGTTGTTTCAGCAGGCCACCTCTCTGGTGTTCACTTTATCGAGGTGAACCTTCTAAATCTCTATTATCCTGTATTAGATTTGGCTTGAAGTGGTGGGAGATAGTTAAGGCATTTGACTTACTCTGAGGGCTAAGGATAAACAAAATCCAATGTTTTTGTTAACATTGACCTGGAGGAAGTAATTTTCCCTTCTCAGGGTCTTCGTCTCATTCTCGGCCAAATGAGGAAGTTGAACTAGATGAGCCTTTAAGGTCCTGTCAAACTTTCAATATATGAGCCTCAGACTCCTCTGGGTCTCGGGTCCCTTCTTTGTCAAACAAAGGGGACAGGATGGTCTCTGAGGTCTCTTCTAGACCTACAATTAGGTCTATGATGTGCTTCTCATTATATCTTCAACTTGGTCTCAGCCCTACTCCCTCTCCCCTCCTCCTCCCACCCCACAGAAAATGCACCAGCCTGAGTCCGGGAGAATGTAAAAGCAGCACAGGAGGAAAGTGGTAGATAAATTTAACAAGCATTAAAGTAATATATAATTTAAATATGTATAAAATTATTCCATGTATCGATTAGAAAATGGGTTGTTGACCGTTTCAAGGCAACAATCAATTTCAGAGTTCACAGGTCAGGTCAAGTTTCTTTCTAATGATCTAAAAAAGAAGGCAGCATTAGGGAGATAATGAACTCTGCAGGATTACAGACGTGATCTATAGCCATGTGACGGCACAGGGCCCGCCCCGGGAGGGAGGGCCAGCTCCTGAAGTGCAGTCATAGCAGATTGATGCAAACCGGGTTTGCTTTTTTTTCCTTTTTGGTGTGTGTGTATTTTTTAAAAATCTCTTGGCTGGGTGACAACCCATGATGTAATCAAAGGCAATCTGTGGAGTGACTTGACTTTTTTTTTTATGAAGACCACAGGGATATAGCAGCTCGCGGTTATCAATGGGCAGCCGCGGTGGAACCCCATTAATGTGGTCTGCACAGATAGCTTCCCCTTTTCTGGGAAGTGGAGAGTGGGCACCCTGGGCTCTGTTAATCACTCGGGTCTGACAGAGTGCTGGGCTGCTGGAGAGGCGGCCCTGGCAGAGGAGGTGATCTCATCAAAGGTTTGTTCCAGTGGACCCACAGCAAGTGGGCAGGGTTCTCTGAATGAGCTGGGCTGCTTTTGTATAGAACATCAATTCTCATTTATTGGACACTTGAATACAATCTGCATTATGTACATCCAAGAGGGGTCCACAGTGAAGAAAGGTCCTCAGTGCTTCACTGGAAGGCAATGTAGGAGAGGGGGGACTGGAAGTCAGAAGACCAGTTTCTGAATCCCAGCTCTATGAATTACTAGATGGTGTGACTTTGGGCCACTCATCTTACCTCTCCAAGCCTCAGTTTACTTATCAGTGAAATGAGGGCATTGAACTAGATACCCCCTAAAGTTCTTTCTAGTTCTAAAACTATGATTTTATTACTTAAAATATAGGCATGGTCAATTGCTAGGAATGTTGCTTTATAGTTTGGAGGCCAATCCTTTATTTCTGAACTGTAAGGGTTTGAGCCCAGAGAGGAAAAGGGGATTCTGTCTCCTATTTATCATCACTGGAAACCTAGGAATAAGATAGTTTACAAGATCCACGTGTCTTCATGGAGCAGCTAGGTGGCAAAATAGATAGAGTGCTGGGCCTGTAGTAAGGAGGACCTGAGTTCAAATCCAGCCACAGATACTTAGTAGCTGTGTGACCCTGGGCAAGTCACTTAACCCTGCTTGCCTCAGTTTCCTCATCTGTAAAATGAACTGGAGAAGAAAATTGCAAATGACTCCAGTATTTTCTCCAAGAAAACCCCAAATAGGTCACAGAGTCAGACAAAACTGAAAAAAAAAGCCTGAACAATAAAAACATGTCTTCATTGCTTCATTTCCAAAGGATCATGCTTCTTTTAAAAAAATATTTAGTATTTTATTTTCCCCCAATTGCATATAAAAACAATTTTTAGCATTTCATTTTAAAAACTTTGAATTTCAAGTTCTCCCACTTCCTCCCTCCCTCCTCCCTCCCCCCCGATAATCGATATAGGTTATGTATGTGTAGTCACGCAAAGCATTTCCAGAGTAGTCATGTGTCGTAAAAGCAAACATATACAAAACAAACCCATCAAGAAAAATAAAGAAAGTTTAAAAAAGTATGCTTCATTCTGTTAGACACCATGAATTCTTTCTTTGGGAATGGGTAGTATTTTTCATCCTAAGCCCTTCAAAGTTGTCGAGGATCACTGTATTGCTGAGAATAACCAAGTCATTCATAGCTGATCATCTCACAATATTGCTGTTGCTTTGCACACAGTACATTCCACTTTGCGTCCGTACATGTAAGTCTTTTCAGGTTTTTCTGAGGGCATCCTGCTCTTCATTTCTTATGGCACAATAGTAGATCATGCTTCTAAAGTGACTTGAGATCTTTTTGAATGTTGAAGTAGGAAAGCATTGATGTAATGGAATAATTGCTGTACTTGGAGTAGAACCTCAGTTCAAATCCCAGTTCTGCCTCTTACCACCTATGTGACCTTGGGGAAGTCACTTAACCACTGTGATTCTCAGTTTCCTCCTTTGTAAAATGAGGGAATTGGAGTAGACCACTTCTAAGGACCCTTCTAGTGCTAGAATTTTTTTTTTTTTTTTGCTTTTTGCAGGGGGAAGGCAGGGCAATTGGGGGTTAAGTGACTTGCTCAAAGTCACACAGCTAGTAAGTGTTAAGTGTCTGAGGCCAGATTTGAACTCAGGTCCTCCTGACTCCAGGGCCGGTGCTCTATTCACTGGACTACCTAGATGCCCCTAGTGCTAGATTTTTTATGACTTTTTCACTGTCCAATATCATCCTTATTTTCTCAATCCATTCCAGGTCATACATCTTGAGGTCACAATGGCAGGCAGATGGTAGGGACCTTTCCTTTCCTGGCTGGATGCTGACCCTCTCCTTTCAATCTCTTCCATGCAGGAGGGGACTCAGATTCTCAGCAGTCAGAGAGAAAGGGGGAGGTGTCTAATAAAGGTTTGTCCACATGAATTGTTGTTGTGTGTTTCTGTTGTGGGCATGAAGAGACAATTCTAGGTCCTGACTGGCATTCTTCTGAATTTATGTTCAGTTCAGCAAACAGGTTGTTGTGAGAATCAAGTCAAACAATGTATATGAAAGGCTTTTGTAAACATTAAAGCAAAACGTAAGCATCAGCTGTTGGTGGGTCATTTCAGTCATGTCCAGCTCTTTGTGACCCCATTTGCAGTTTTCTTGGCAGAGATACTAGAGTGGTGTGCTATTTCTTTCTCCAGCTCATTTTACAGATGAGGAAACTGAGGCAAACATGGTGAAGCGAGTTGGCTGGTGCTATTATTATTCTAGACCTGTGATTCATTAGTGAAAGGACTTCCTGGTGGGGAAATGCAAATGGGGCAACTGCTCTGAATTTTATAGGCTTAGACTCTTGCCTGAGGCAGTAAGAAGTTATGTGACTTGGCCAGATTCACACAACCAAGATGCATCAAAATGCGGACTTGAACCTAGGTTTTTTTTTCTGACTCCAATGCTGGCTTTCCTTCTCCTATGTCACACTGACTCGTCATGTATTATCATCACCTTTATCAGCATCATCACCACTTTGCACTGGGTGAGCACTATAGCTTACACTCTGCTATCATCCAGTGGCATAGGAGGCATTATCATCCCCTTTATAGAGGTTAATAACAATAATGACAATCGTGATCAACATTCACACTGCACTTTAAAATCAGCAGACCACTATATCTGCATTCTCTCATTTGAGCCTTGCAACCCTAAGAAGTAGATAAGACTGACGTTATTATACTCATTTCACAGATATGGAAACTGAGGCCTCTAATGGTAATGGCAATTTGAAGATCTTCCCTGCCCCTTAATAGGCCACATGTAATCACATAGAGCCTGTGGTGTGAGGAGTTTGCTGAACAGGTGGAGCAGGAAATGAGTCAGAGCAGTTAGAATGGAGGGAGGAGAAGACGTAGGCAAGGAAACAGTTAGTATTGTGAGTGTTTGTTTGTGGGAAGGCCTGAGCAGGGGGAACACTTTGGGATGGTGTTGCTTCCTGCATTGATAAGGTCTATTAACCTCTTTGATGGATTTGGTTTTCTGGTGTGGGGATCTGGCTTCCTGGTATTGGGATTCAGCTTTCTGGTGTCTGAATAAATGTTTTGCTTCTGTCTTCTATATAGAGAGTCTGTTATATTTTGCCATTCATAACTATATCAGCATATTCATAGTCACCATCAGTGCTGTGAATATTGCCTTGGCAATACATGGCCCAAGGATGTGAAGTGACCTGTCCCTGCTCATACAGCTAGTGAGTGTTAGGGTCACAACTTGAACCCAGATCTTATTAGTTTCATGTCTAACATTATTATCAACTATGCCCCTCTGCCTCTGGGAGCTGAGCTTGAACCTGGGCAAGTAATCTGTGTTGTACTATGTAGTGTAGAGTAATGGGACATTGCAAGAAAAGGGGATAGGTATTTCTTTGAACTGTTGTGTGGAGGAAACATGTCCCCTGAGGTTGGTACCTTTGTCAAAGACCTAGTTTTGCTGCCCTATTTATGATTGTACAATGCAGTAATATGAATGGAACAGGAAACCTGAAGGAAGCAGCGACAAAGCCAGTTTGGGGGCAATGTGTGAGGGGGAAAGGGAAGTCATAGGACTTGGACTAGGTGATGATGAGGGTTGGAAAAGTGTGGAGCCCTGGAGCATTGCTTCCTTTTCCCCACCCCAAGTGCTCTATCCCTAGACTGTCCTTAGTGGTGTCCCTACTCTCTAGGACAAAGCACACAAATCTCTAGAGCAGGGCTTCTAGATCTTTTTTTTTTTTGTATGTCGCAGACTCACCCTTCTGGAAGTCTGGTGAAGCTTATGAACCTCTTTGGAATAATGTTTTGTTATCTATATCCATAATTGAAGGAAATACCTGAAGGTCCAGAATTAGCAAAAGCCACTTATGAAGGAACATCTTTGACCATCAGAGTTAAATGAATTGCAAATTCTAACTGGTCATTTTCTCTTCCTTATTGTCCTTGTCATCCACATCTCTACCTATTTATTCTGTCTAATTATTCCCCTCGGACAGTGGAACATCTGGAGCTTGGCTTCTCCTGTAGGCCTACCACTGTTCCATACTGAGATGCTAGAAGAGGTGAGAATCATGTTTGCTAAATTACATTTATGTGCCTCCCACAGCTGGAGGAGAGAAGACTGTGTCTTTCGCTTCAGTGTTTGGTCACTGTCATAGGAGTTATAAAAACCATGTACAAAGCCCTACAAACAGGTTTGTACCAATCTCCTCCTTCCTCACCTCATTAATCTCCTGAAGTGGAGGGAGGGAGCCAAGAAGCTGAGTGTGGCTCAGCAATGTATGTACATTACTGAATTAACCAGCCATGTAATTAGCGCTCAGGTGCTCAGTGGAGTACAGAACCTGCTCGGGATTATTCAAATTTGACTATAATGGCCCCAAAGTTGGGATAGTGACAGTGCCTTCCTATCCACCCACCAGGCATGTGTGACAGCTTCCTCCTCACAGCCTAACCTCAGCTCCCGCCTTATCTTCCCCTATCTCATATGAATGTATTTTAAGGCATCCTGGGATGTTTATGGAAATTTATATAATCATTTCTGGTGTCATAAATCATGTTCCAACAGGGGTAGGGAACAGCTACATGGCAGGAGAGTAGTTGCCATGCCCAGTGTCAAGGAGCTTGTAGGAACTGCCTTGGTGTGGGTGAATGATCTCATTACGTTCTGGTGGAGAGAACATTGGATTCAGAGTCAAAGACCTTGGTCCTATAAAAATATAAAGGGGTTAGACCAAATAATCTTTTAAGATCCCTTTTGATCTAAACTCTATGATTCTTTTGGTGAAACTGGAAGTAGAATCTACATCTCTGTACTCCCAGATCACTCCCTTTTCAACTGTGCTACAGTTCCTTAAGTGAATGCTTTTGGCTGGGGGTCTGACATGGCCCTGCCTCATGTGGAATCTTCCACAGCTTTATGGGGGATGGGAAAACTTCACCTGCTTTCCTTTAAGGAGTAAGCAGTGAGTGGTGCTTCTTCTTCTCAAGGAGGCAGGATGCCTTGTTGCATCTTCTAAGGCTGAAATGGTCTTAATAAGAAGGCAGAGTAATTAATCCAGGATGAAAATTTGCTTACCCAGATGAGAAGATCTGCTGCTTAGGGTAGAGGAGAAAGGAATTAATATTGGCTACTATGTCTACTTAGGTTGAGAGTAGGAAGAAAAATGGCTAAAAACAGAATATAAATTAGCAAATTTGGGGGCGGAGCCAAGATGGTGGCGTAGCAGCAGCAACATATCGCAGCTCTCACATAGCCACCCCAAAATACCCATAAAATAGGACTCTAAACCAATCCTGGAACTCCAAAACGCACACAAAGATACTTCCCACTAAAGT
>JAQQSU010020209.1:0-10093 GCA_028627135.1 Pseudochirops cupreus | reverse complement strand
AACCTGTGTGCTTTTTTTCTCCTTTATATTTTAGTTATATTTCTTTCAAGTTAACACTCAAAAAAACTTTTGTTTTTTAATCCATTGTGCTACTTTAGTCAATTTTCTGGTTCACTCAGTACTATTAATTTTTTCCATCTCAAACACTGTTATAATATTTATTTGTTTGTGTTCAAATAAATACTGAAAACTTCAAGTTATATTGATAGGAACAACTAGATTCAATTCGCTGCATCCCAAACCGATAACACTAATCCTCTCCCTCAAAATTTGGCAATAAGACCTGTATGGTGATATATTGTTTTGCTTGAGTCAAATTTCTCCCCTTTCCGTTGCCATCTTGTGTCTCATGTTCCTTGCTTACTCTATTCTACCTCTAATACTACGATATTTTTAACATATCTTTTTACTGCCAAAATTTAAGCAAAGTTAATAAAATTCCCTCTTCTAATTTCTTGCTGGTCAAGTGTAAATGATCTTCACATGCAGCACCTGCCTTGCCTCCCCTCACTTCCCCTCCCCTCTCCTTCCCTCCTTTCCCCTCCCCTCCCCTCCCCTTCCCTCTCTTCCCCTCCCCTTCCCTCTCCTCCCCTCCCCCTCTTCCCTTTCCTTCCCTTCCCTTTTCTTTCCTTTCCTGTCTTCATTCATGTAGATGATACGGTGAATAAAGTTCTTGAACACGAGTCCGGAAAATATAAGTTCAAACCTGGCCTCAGTTGCTTACTAGCTGTGTGACTCAGTGTTAAGTGTGTAACACTTAGCCATTACTTCCTTAGTTTTTTGAACTGCAAAATAGGTAAAATAATAGCACCTATATTTTATGGCTACTGTAAAGATAAAAATATTAATATTTTCATATTAGCATAGGACTTTGATTATAGAAGAAGCTTTAAAATGATTTTTTTTCCTTTCTTTTTCTCTCTTTGTGCTCCCTTGACTCAGGGTGGGGTGTTGTGGGAAGGAGGTAAGTCTCACAAACTAGTCAAGCCTGATACTATAAGCAAACTAGGAGAGCAAGGAATAGTTTGCCTGTCATATCTATGGAGAAGGGAAGAATTTATGACCAAACAAGAAATAGGGAATATTATGAAATGTATAATGCATGATTTCAATTATATTAAATTGAAAAGTTTTGCACAAACAAAGCTGATACAATCAATATTAGGAGGGAAGCAGAAAGCTGGGGAACAGTTTTTATAGCCAATGTCTCTGATAAAGGTCTCATTTCTAAAATATATAGAGAACTGAGTTAAATTTATAAGAATTCAAGTCATTCCCCAATTGATAAATGGTCAAAGGACATGAACAGGCAGTTTTCAGAGGAAGAAATTAAAGCCATACATGGTCATGTGAAAAAAATGTTCTAAATCAATATTGATTAGAGAAATTGAAATCGAAACAATCTGAGTTCCATATCACACCTATCAGATTGGCTAACATGAAGAAACAGGAAAATGATAAATGTTGGAGAAGATGTAGGAAAATTGGGACACTAATGCATTGTTGGTGGACTTGTCAACTGATCCAACCATTCTGGAGATCAATTTTGAAATATGTCCAAAGGGCTATAAAACTATGCATATCTTTTGATCCAGCAATACCACTTCTAGGTAATTATCCCAAAGAAATAATAAAAACAGAAAAAGGACCCATATGTACAAAAATATTTATAGAAGTTCTATTTGTGGTGGCAAAGAATTGGAAACTGAGGTGATTTACATCAATTAGGCAATGGCTGAACAAGTTGTGGTATATGAAATTAATGGACTACTATTGTGCTATAAGAAACGATGAGCAGGCAGACTTCAGAAAAACCTAGAAAGACTTATTGAACTGATGCTGAGTGAAGTGAGCAGAACCAGGAGAACATTGTACACAGTAACAGTCACATTGTGCAATGATTAACTTTGTTCTTCTCAATAATTCAAGGATTTATGACAACTCCAAAATACTCATGATGGAAAATGCTATCCTCATCCAGAGAAAAATTTCTCGAGTCCAAATGTAGACGAAAGCATACTGTTTGCTCTCCTTTTCTTTGGTTCTGTTTTGTTTCTTCTTTCTCACCATTCCTTCCATTAGTTCTAATTCTTCTTTATATCATGACTAATGTGAAAATATATTTAAAATGAATGTATAAGTAGAATCTATTTCAGATCACACATCATCTTGGGGAGGGGAGAGAAGAGGGGGAGGGAGAAAATTTAAAACTCAAAATCTTATGGAAGTGAATTTTGAAAACTAAAAATAAATAAATTAATTATATTAAAAAATTTCATCCAACAAATCAATTTCTCATATTGGTCATGTCTAAATTCCTATATCTCATTCTGATACTTAAAATTCATCATCTCTCTGGCAAGAAATGGGTGGTATCTTCAGTCTTCAGTGCTCTTGACTTTCTTTTACTTTGAATGGTGCAAATTTGAAAATATGCAACCACTTTAAGGGATTCATTATTCCCACTGATTCGGCTCTAGCTGCCACTAACTGCCAGTTTTGACTACTAATAAAAGAGTTTCTATACATATTTTTGTACATAACGTTCCTTTTCCTCTCTCCTTGATCTCTTTGTGGTATGTGATTTTTGACATAGATCATAAATACTGTTTCTCCGTTTTGGGGGTATTTATTTAGTACATTCAAAGCCAGAGCTCATCATTCTTGTTATTTCGATAACCCTTCAACTTAGTGGTACTCCCTATGGACTTGTTTCCTACTTTCAGCATGTAATCAAAGTTCGCCATTTAGCCTTTTTGAGTTATTTAAATATTTATCTCTGTTAAGTTTCTTTTTTCTGCTTTCTTTGAATTTCAAAGATTATACCAGTTATGGTTTCTCACTAAGAATGCTTGGTAATCATCCATACCATTTTAAAAGTCCATTTTTCTTATAGGATTATTTTTGGAGGGAGATGACATCAAAAATATTTAGATGATCTTTTTGAGAAAGCACTGTTTTCCAGAATACTATTATTGTTATTTTAAAGAACTCATTTTTTTTTTCAGTAGATCCCTATTACCTCTCAGATCAAAATGCTCCTTTGTTTGGCTGCTGAAGTCCTTCACAGTCTGACTCCAACCTACTTTTCCAGACTAAAAATGCAAAGTACCCTTCCTATCATTTATGACCTCAGCCAATTGACATAACTTCACACAAAATTCAATCTCAGTACTTTTCAACTCTTTCCCCCTTTCCTGGAAAACAATCACGCTTCACTTCCAATATTCAGGGTCTCTTGTTTCCTTAAACAACTCTGCTCAAAAACTGTGTTCTATATGAAATTTTTTCTGATCCTCCTAACTGGTAATCCTCTTTCCGCAAAATTATCTTGTATTTATTTTATGAATTTTAAAAATTGACATATTTTTACTTGTCTTCTCCAATAGACTAGGGCTCCCTGATCCTTTGTATCTTTGGTAGTTAACACAATGTCTGCTATGTAGAATAGCTTAATAAACACTTTATTGATTGATTGAGTTCTCTACTCCCTTAACAGAGATCAAGGCTTTTGCCTTAATGTTCCATTAAACATGGAATGGATATTAAAAACCATCTAGCCCATCTTCCTTCATTTTACCAAAGAGGAATAAGAATAACACAGAGGATTAAATATCTTGCTAAACCTCACAAAACTAGGTAAATTCAGAGCTAAGATTAGATCGCTGTTTCTAGTACTTTTTTCCACCACTCCACACTTTGTATTGCCTGTAGAGATCAGTGGCTCATCAAGACTCATCAAGTCAAATATTCAGTAGCATCTATGATCTTTTTGTGAGTATTCTCTCCAGCAACAAAGATTGCAGTTTCATCTACACCTGCCCATCCAGCATGACTCTTATCCATGTAATCTCATAAATTCATCTATCCAAACAATTACTCATGAAAGATTACGTATTATGTCGGATTCTGTGGGGCATTCAGTTAGTCAATAAACATTTATAAAGTGCTGAGAGCTAACAATATAAAGAAGGGTAAAAGACAGTCTCTGCCCTAGAGGAGCTTATAATCTAATTTTTCTTTTTTTTTTTTGGTGGAGGGAGACAATATAAAAATAACTATGTACAAACCAGCAGGTTACAGAATAAATAAGGAATAATCTACAGAGGAAAGGTACTAGAATTCAAAGGGATTCAGAATGGCTTCCTATACAATGTGGGGTTATAGCTGACTCTTGAAGAAAGCTAGAGAAGCTAAGCAATGACTATCAAGAAGAGCAATTCATATATGAGGGACAGCCAGCCACTGAAAATGTCTGGAGTCAGGAGGTAGAACATCTTTTCGGGGAAAACAGCAGCGATGCTAGGGTCGCTGAATTGAAGAGTACATAACAGAGAAATAAGGGTGGGTGAGGTATAAATTGACTGGAAATGTTTGTGGTAGGGCTAGATTATGAAGGGCTTTGAAAATCAAATGGGGAAGTTTATATTTGATCCTGAAGGTCATAGGGAGGCATCAGAGTTTATTAATTAAGTGGGGGTGGGATGAAACGTTGGGACCTGTACTTTAGGAAAATCACTTTAGCATCTGAGTAGAGGAGAGGAAGTTGTTACACAATTCAGTCGATGATAATAACAAGCAAAAGTCCAAAGATACAGTAATTGTATTACTGCCAGTGGGCGAATGAATATATTAAACTTCTTTTTTTTTCCTCTGAAAAGACGTCACATAGACTGAACAATTGCTAAGTAGGAATTAAAGGGAGAGAAAGGGAAACAGAAGTTAGAAGATACATGTTGGCTATTTCACAGTTCTTCATAGAAGCTATCCTATGGTCATTTGTAATCAATGTACCTTCCCCCACAATAATTTAATAAGCAATGCAAAAATGAACTTCTCTTTTACTACTTGATAGCCATCCTCCCAGGTACTCAGGCCTGCAAAATTGATGTCATTCTCAACTCCTCACTTGCAATCACCCCCCATTACAAATGCACTGTCAAACCTTGTTTCAACTTTCACATCTCTCATCTATCTTTTCTTCTGTCTACTTACACAGTGACTACCCTAGTTCAGATCTTCCTGGTCTCTCACTTGCACTATGGCAATAGAAACAAAAGCATACAACTGATTCATACGTGAAGTAACTGGGACTCAGACTCTCCTAAGGCTACATAAAGAGTAACTGGCTGAGCTAGAATTTGAAGTCTGGGTGGTTTCTACTGTACCATGCCGACTCTTGTATCTATCATGACTCCTTTAAACAGGGGTTCACAGAAGTAGATAGATCAATTTTTCGTGCTTCATTAAACTTCAGTTAACTCTTTCAATTCTTTCAAGCAACATGTCAATGAACGTACAACTTAGTGCCATTCCTTTGTCATAATTAATTCTTGATATGATTTGCATGCAATTTTTAGAAAGAAAAATGTTACTACTTGTGATTGACTCCCACTTTAAATAAATAGACAATAACATTCATATTGACTGACGTACAAAATCTATATTTACACACACGTTCTTCTTCCCTGATGATAATGTATTTTTTTCCATCATGTGATTCTTCTGATTCTTTGTGTTTCAGAATGATAGATCAATTCATTTATAAATTTCAAATGTGTGGGGATTTATTGCACTGTTACAGAAAATAACTGGCTTATAATTTATTGCCTTAGCATATTATTTCATACTCTGAGAGACAGAGGGTCTTGACCATCTTCTCACAGCTAGTAAGGAACAGCAGTGCTCCATATATATGTAAGTATGCACGTATGCAACTAAAGTCTCTCCTTCTTCAAGAAACCTTAGCCTATTCCTTTTAATTTCAGTGCTTGCCTCTATTATTTTCCCCCTCTATTTATTCTAAATAAAACTTCTCTTGTATCTATTTGTTTTCATGTTTTCTCCCCCATTACATTGTAAGCTATTGATGGCAGGGATGGCTTTTTGCCTCTTTTTGTATCTCCAATTTCTGGCACATAGAAGGCTCTTAATAAATGTTTATTGTGGAGCGGGTAGGTCCCATAATGAATAGAGCACCAGCCCTGGAGCCAGTAGGACCCGAGTTCAAATCCTGTCTCAGACACTTAACACTTATTAGCCATGTGACCTTGAGCAAGTCACTTAACCCCAATTGCCTTACCTTCCCCCCTCCAAAAAGCAAAATAAATAAACACATACATATGTTTGATTGGTTAACTGATTCAGACCTTGAAGAAAGAGTCAAAATAAACCCATGTTACCTAATTCATATATGTACACATGTGCATATATAATTACATAGTTATATGACTCTCTATACACCTATATCTATATCTATATTTTATCATATATCTACATCTTTACCTATACTTATATCTCTACTTCATCTGCATCTATATCTTCCCCTGCACCTGCATTTATATCTGTACCTGTATCTCTTTTTTACAATTGTGTCTGGACCTACATTTATGCCTGCATCTACATTTACAGCTATACCTACACATATGGTTGAATTTGTATCTACATGTGCATGTGTATCTGCATCTTCCCCTGCATCTGCATCTGCATCGCATCTACACCTACACCTATGCCTATGTCTACATCTACAACTATATTTATCTGTAACTAATTTATATAGCACCATGGTGTTGAGTCAGGAAGATCTAGGTCTCATATCTCCACATATGATACATACTAACCAGGAGAACTTGGGTAAGCCTCTCATTCTTTCAGTTTGTGTTGGGCAGCCCTCAGACTATAAATTTCAGAGAAGGTGCTGATCTGCATTGGCATAATGAATTCCTCATAGGAAATTTGCTCAAACAATGAAACCACAGGTCTACACCATTACCCATTCCCTACATATAACATAAAAATACACATGTGTGTATGGAAATACATTCATATGTGTGTGTGGCATGTATATGTGTGTATATGTACATATATGTGTGCATATATGTACATATATTCACACGTTATTTTACGTGTACCTGCGCGTGTATTATGTACACATGTACATATATATACAGATAGATAGATAGATAGATACACATAATTCTCTTCTACAGCTCCACAATTATGTTCACACTATGAATTTAATTCAAAATTTCTTCCACTGTATATTTTATTATAGTCACTAGATGGCGCCCTGAGACAGCAAAACGTTGTATAATAGTTTATAAGCTATTTAATGAGTTTGTGTGTTGTGAAGTACACAAAGTAAAGACAAGGTAATTTCAGCAGATAATGCTAGATGTAATAATCATGTTATTTGTTGAGGCACAAGGTATCAGGTTTTTTTTATACTGATTATTCAATGATTTTTATGACCCAAAGTTTATTTTTTTTAAAGATAATAGACTTAAAATCATAGAATGCTAGGGATGGATAGATATAACAACCTCTCATCACTCCTTTTGCCCCTATTTTTGTTTATTTGTTGGCTTGCTTTTACTGTCAAGGACCCTGCCGATAGAGCAAGTAAATGATCTACCCACACCTATAAAGTATATGACAACCTGAGGTTAAAACTCAGAATTCCAGTCCTCCTCCCCCTTCAAAGAAGGCATAGTTAAAAGCTATGACAAGGTAAAATTTTAATTTGTTTCAGGAACCATCACGGGAACCCCTGAACTGCTGTGTTGGAGCACACCCATGGCAATAAGAGACATATTGTACTCTAGTGGAAAGAATTTGAATGGGTGGCTTCTGGCGCCCTCAAGACCTTGTTAGCACAAGGTGTTATTATCTTTGACTGCTTTTTGAATGTATTATGATATGTAAAACACATTACAAATCTTCAAGTGCTGCATAAATTCTATCATTCTCATCCTCATTTAGTAGTGCTTTGTTGAATCTTCCAAAGGTAAATATATTTTTGCTCAGGGCCACTTGATCTTCATATCAATTCAAATCATCTCCATCTATGGGCCCCGCCATTTTAGAGTCTTCAATTTCTGGGAGAGTTATATTTTTTCCCCTCACATCAAGATTCATATTTTGTAGCTTTTGAATACCACAATTGGTTATGGGAATTCAGCATTTGAACTATTATTTCATCATCCTGCTTTAAGATCCAAGCTATCAAATCATAGGCCAATTTTGCTGGTTGAGGTAAAAAAGAAGACTTTGTTAATTGGAGGATAGACTTGCAAATACACTTCATTCTGTGGAAAATGGGAACACATTTACACAGCCTTCAAGAAAGGTTGGAAGATACAAGCACTAAGCCAACAGAATATCAGATTTAATAGTTGTCCCACCCTAGAAACTATCCATTAAGCCCCCAATATTCCCATTAGTCAAATATTACAAATCAGTTTACTTCCCTGTTCTTCTTATATTTCACTGTTCCCGTAAGTCTTTTGCCTCTTTTGTGTTATAAAAATAAGCTCTGTACGTCATTCCTTTGTCATTAATTACCGAGTGATTAATTGACCTGACTTAATTTGTTCATTTCTATTAAATCACTATTTACTCAGAATCTTGGTAACTGAGAATTCTTTTCTATTTTAGATAATTGTAACAGTTGGCACCCAGATGGAACCAGAGAGATTGACTCTAGGCTTCCATAAGTGCCACTCTTTGAGGAATTTCCCTTAGAGCTCTCAAGGGACTTCCTTGAGAAGGACAGTCTTGGAGGCCTGTACTCTCCTTAGTCCTGAATCATCTCTTCTGAGTTAAGGTAAGTGCCTACTTTGAGGAGGAAACCACCAAAAGATTTTATTACTCTTTAAAGATTTTTATTCTTTCAAGTTTAAAACGAGCCTCCACTTCAGAGAAGAAAAGAGTTTTTATTAGAGGAAGTTTTCCCTCACACAATGGGGAAAAAAGAGCTTTATAGAAAAAAGGGTTTTACTTCTGTTGTTGTTGTTTATTTTTTTTAAAGCAGAAGAAGTTCCCTCCATACAAGTGTGGAAAAAAAAGGTTTTAGAAAAAAAAAATTATTTTCTTCTCCACTAGTGGGGAAGAGAAGGCATTTTTAAAAGTTTTTTTTTTTTAAGGAATAGGTACTTTTCTTTAAAAATTTTTTCTGCATTTTGCTAAAGAGCCTTTTAAAAAGCCGAATGTGAGTAAATTAAAAATAATGTATGCTTGTGAAAAATAAGCATTAGTTTTTGCCACTGATAATTTAAAAATTGATTAGGTTAAATATTTTGTTTTCACCTACATTGTTATTGTATATTAGAAAATTTGATAAGTCTTAGTATGTACAAAGGGATAATAAAAATAACAAGACCTACCTCCCAGGGTTGTTGGAAGAATTAAATGTTTCTAAAATGCATAGCATAATGAGCAATGTATAAATGTGGACTATTGTTTGGGAGTTTGGGATTAAATAACATATCAAAGATAATAACATGAATGATTTTCTAAGAAGAGTAAGTTAAGATTTTATACAACTGAAGAGATATTCTTTAGATATTCTAGTATTTTTATTGTAGAATTTAGAAGAGTATGAGGCATGACTAGAAATGGGAATTCTTTTTAATTAGAAAAATATGCTTTTAAAAATACACCGTCATGTGACATTTTTCTAAACTATCACAGAGTGCTGTTAAAGAGGTCATATCTCTATAGCATTATTGAAATGAATGTGATAACAGTCTTTGAAAAAAAGTGTAATGATGATGTTCCTGCTCCCTGAAAGTCTTAGGATTTAATAAGAGATTTGAGGACACCCTTCCCCCCAACAAGAGTTGTGATATAAATTTGTGTCCGAGCTTGGCTAAAGTTACTTTGAAATGGACTAACTTGATGTCGGATAAAGTAAATTTAGTATTTTATTAATTGGACTGCTAAAATATAGCAAGATTGTTTAAAAAAAAACTAATAAATACTCACTCTGTTATGTGTTCATCTAAATGAATCTCCAAAAGGAAACGATTTGAGTCTAATTATTCATAACTACAATATACGTAAGTTAGCAAGTGGTTCAAGTAATTGAGAAATACAGTACAAAGCATTCTAAAGTACTACAGAAAGCAGACTTCTAAAATTCTTCAAAGAAATCTTTCAAAACTAAAAAAAACAAAAACAAAAACCTGGCATGTGTGTATACATATATCTGTGTAGGAGATACATATTTAAAGCCCAGTACAGTGTTATTCACTATGGAGTAATTACAGTCAATTAAAGAGGTAATAATAGTTCATTCATCTAGTGATGATAA
>JAQQSU010020208.1:0-10093 GCA_028627135.1 Pseudochirops cupreus | reverse complement strand
CTCTCTGCTTCCTTGATTTTGGTTCTACAAAATATTAGGAGTGATTCCCTAATGGTTTTCTGTACTAGCAGATTTTTTTTCCTAGACTTGTAATTTCATTGGTGTATACAATTCAAAGTGAGTAAACTTCTTTTTTTTCCACATGCAGATCAGTATGTCTCCTTTGTCTTAGAATTACCAGGAATTTTGAAAGGTTAAAAAACTTGCCAAGGGTCACACACACCTATATGTCAGGGGCAGACTTGAACCCAGATGTTACTGACTCTCAATATGTTAACCATTTTCAATGAAATGCTAAAATTGATTCACTCCGTTTTAGTGGAAAGAGCCCTGGATTTGTAGTTAAAAGGTTCCGTTGCCTATTACTTATGAGCAACAGCATAGTGTTGTGAAAGTGCTAGATATAGAGCCTGGAAGGCCCTGTCTTTAAAACAACCTCCGTTACTCAATTTATTTAATGTCTCTAATTCTCAATTTTTTCATCTGGAAAATGGACATATTATTGTCCATTGTTTTTATGTATTATTTATAATAGTATAATTATTATTAATGATTAATATCATACTCATGTTATCATATAATTATTATTTATAATGTTATAATATTATTATTTATTACTTATTCACAGAATTATTGTGAAAGATCAAATGAGATAAGATGTATAAAGTGCTCTGCACATTCTGAAATTCTATATTAAGGGTTCTTAATGTGTGTGTGTGTGTGTGTGATGGATCCCTATGGCAGTCTGGTGAACTCCATTTTCAGAATAATGTTTTGAAATGTATAAAATAAAATATATAGGATTAGAAAGGAAATCAATGATATTAAAATTCAATCATTGAAATATTTTTTTAAAAAAGGTCATGGATGTCCATTTAAGTCCCTCAGCTCTATATACATGATGGTCATTATTATTTTATTGAAAAAATCATTTCATTTATTTGTGCCCAAGTTTCCTGGGCTATAAAATGAAGTTATGTTAAGTGAACTTTAAGGTCTCTTCCAGCTTTGAAATTACAGGATCCCTTTGGAATAATTTTTGAGACGGCACATCAATGGTAATGCATGTCTTTTTATATACGGTACAATTCCATATTATACAATGTATATGTTATACATTGCATAATATAGTGAACCTTGGGGTCATCTTTGATGCCTAATAATTCATTCTACTCACCTAATCCATGCCAAATTTCTGTGCTCAGTGAAATTAACTCTTGCTTGGACCCATGCTTTTGATTTTGTTCTTCTGTTTCCACATGATTTTTTTTCCCTTAGGGGAGGATGTTTACCTTTTTTTTCTTTTATCATTTTCCCCATTTCTATCCATTCCTCATCTTAGGGTTTCTCATCCTCTGAAGCACTGCTGTAAGTACTGCAAGGCCACCTACTGCTGCTGCTGGTGAAAGCCCATACCTGGTGCTCACCCTGCTCAGACACAATGGGGACTTCACAGGTACCGTTTCAACCACCCTCTGCATTTGCTTGTCATGGTCTTTGTCATTTGAAGAAAATGCCTCCTAAAGCAGGAGCCAGGGTGGTGGGGTGGGAAGGGTGCTGGACTTTAAATCAGGGGACCTGCGTTCACATCCCGGCATTGTTTTTTGCATTCTGTGTGATATAATGGACAGGTCACTTGACCCTTCTTTGCCTCATTTGCAAAAAGAGAAAAAGAGAGGGTTGGACCGGGTGATCTCTAAAATTCCTTTTGGCTCCACGACACCTTGAAAATGAAAAATGAGAGGACTGAATTTTCATGGTGTAGTGGTCAGGCTGCTAGACTAGAGTCAGGAGGACCTGAATTTGAATTGTATCTCTGACAGCTGTGCAAGTCTGGAAAGAAATCTCCTTCAGCTTCAGTTTCCCCATCTGCAAAGTGTAATAACGTTTGCCGCATCTACCTCCCATGTGAGGACCAAATGAGATAAAGTATGTAAGCCTTAAAGTGCTGCAAAAACACCAGCCATTATTATCATTATATCCAACAGCAGCAATTAGAAAAAGGGCCACCAATAGGGAAAAAAAATCTTGTGATTCCTGAGATAATGCAAGACTATATGGCTAAGAGGCAAATCAAATCATTTTTAGAGTGCTGTGTGTGTTTTGAGGGGATATGTGAAATATTTCACTCATTTGTTTTTAAAATGAAAGGAGTGTAGAATTCTATTTAGAAATTCACAAATAAGCTATATAATGAGCTTCATTTTGTATGTGGGTGCGCAAACTTGCACATATTTCAGTTCCACTTCATGGTTATTTAAGGGAGAGGAACAAAATGAGAGATATGTAGTTTCTGTTCAGCCTCAAGTGGGCCTTTGTTGCTGCTGCTGCCTAGTAATATTTTAAATTATTTTCTTATTGAGCTCCTAATGCATTCCTCTCTCCATTATTTTAAACCCTTTCTTCTCGCTTCAAGTTTGTTTTTTGAATCTCTTTTAAAGCTTTCTTCCTAGGTTACCCTTATCTTGTCCTCACTACTAGTGATGACCTTCAATTTCTCTTACTTCATGTAGCACCGTGAGACTTGCTTGGTAGGGCTTCGGAGTACCAAAGAACCACTGAAGAGGGGTGAATAGTTAGTTAAATATTTCTACCTCTCCTCTCCTTGGGGGGGAAAAATGTTCCTGCTGCTTTCCTCTTATCGGGCCTTCAGAGCATCTTTTATGTACTTTTAAAATGCAGGGCAGTTAGCCAGTGGAAATGGTTGGCTGTTCATAGCTTAAGATATTTTTTCACTTTTCTAGATTTCTTCTGGCAGCAAAATTTTTTTCTTCTTCTAGATTTATTCTGGCAATATCATTTGTGAATCTCCAGAAATGAGTAGATATGATGCATTTTGACAAGTACTGGGATATTTTGTCATACTAGAAAAGACAACAGATCTCTTTAATATCAGATTCACAAAGGCTGCCCTCAGTAGCCTTCAGTGGGGAGTTCCCAACCATCATTAATCTCTTTTCCTCCCTATGATCTCTCACTTGATGACAATACCTGTTATTGTTTGGAGGATAAGAATCTGTTTCCTCCCTCAAGTGCCCATTGCCCTCCTCTTGAGGTCAAGGTTCAAATTAAAAAAAAATTAGCTTACAGGTTTCAGTGACCTTTCTTCCCTTCCCCTTCTATATGATGTTCTTCTATTCTTTTGCTTCCTGACCCAGGGCAGGATTCTTCTTTACCCACTCAGATATTTTTTCTTTTCATATTGAAATCTTTTTTCCAGAGTTTTAATTTAAGAATTTTTTTTCTTCTTCTTTTTTTTTTTTGGAAGGGGGAAAGGTAGGGCAATTGGGATCAAATGACTTGCCCAAGGTCACATGGCTAGTTTTGGGTTAAGTGTCTGAGGCCGGATTTGAACTGGGGTCCTTCTGACTCCAGGGCCAGTGCTGTATTCACTGTGCCACCTAGGCACCCTCCCCCAATTTTTTTAAAAAAGGTACTACCTTACTGCTATGGACTATAAGGCCAGGAAATTGACTTCGATTTTTGGCAAAATTCTACAGTGCATTATTAAAAAGACGGTTCTCAAATATCTAGAAAACATAGGTGTCATCAAAAAGGGGTTATTGTGACTTCACCAAGGATAGGCTATGTCATATTAACTTTATTTATTTATTTATTTGTTTTTGTCATCAGATCAGGAGAACATTGCTGATGTAGTTTAGCAAGTGCTGTTTAGTCTAGATTTTTGACTTCATTGGTATAGGTAGCTCCCAGTAAGGAATTTCCTTCTTCAAATGCAGATCAGCATTTTTTTCTTCCACTTTTTGTCTGGTATCTTTGTTGTTAAATTGTTTTTCTGTCCTGTCCAACTCTTGGTAACCCATTTGAGGTTTCTTTGGCAGAGATTCTGGAGTGGCTTGCTTTTTCCTTCTCCAGCTCATTTTACATGTGGGGAAACTGAGGCTAACAGGCTTAAGTGACTTGCCCAGGATCACACAGCTTGTAAGTGTCTGAGGCCAGATTTGAACTCTGGAAGGTGAGTCTTCCTGATTCTAAGCTCAGTGCTCTGTCCACTGCATGACCTAGTTGGCCATTAAGTGACTTGCCCAGAGTCATAGGCAGTGTATCTTGACAAATGCAGATCTTTCTGCCTCTGAGACTGGCTTCTTAACTTTAACACCATGCCACCTCTCTGACAAAGGTTTTAACAAAATGTTTCATTGAATCATGCTGCTTTGGAGGGAATGATAGACTGATGGGCTAGTAAACTGTACAATTAGGTTGGTCTGCAACCAGTTGAATATGTAGACAAAGAAATTATTAATGGTTTGATGTCAGCTTGGGAGGTATAAAGGATTTATTTAGCTTGGAAGAAAAATCTTTGAGGGAGATAGGATAATTATCTTCAAAAGTTTAATGGGTTATGTGAAAGAGCAGTTAGACTTTATCTCCTTGACCTCACAAGGCTGAACTAGGAGCAAGGGTAGAATTTTTGAAGAGACAAATAGACTTGATGTAAAGACAAATAAATCTTCCTAATAATTAGAGTAACTAAAATTGTAATGAACTTCTTTAGAAGAAGTGAGGTCTTCCTTGTTGGAGGTCTTTAGAAAGATGCTCAATCATCACTTGTATGACATGCTGTAGAGGCAGGTCTGGTTTGAACTACAGTCCCTTTCACTTGGGAAATTCTGTAATTTTGTGTGACCCTGTAAAGGAGTATTATGAAATACCATTTACTGACTAGGAATATTTGTCGAGTAAGTGTTGGAGTGGAGATTCACCAAGGTTTCCTACCTCTCAATCCATTTCTCTTTTGACACTTTTAAATATAGATAATAAAATTAAATATTAATTAACTTCATAGGTTCATAGATTTAGAGCTAGAAGGGGCCTTAGAAGGGGTCATATGGCTAATAAATGTAGGAGATGGGATTTTCTTTATGGCTTGTGTTTTACTGGCTTTATTCACCAAAATGACTTTTTTTTTTGTCTTTGTGAATTTCCATATTTTCTATACGTGAGTATGAGAATTTGTGAATAGTGTAGATTTATACTATTTCAAATGTCGGTACTACATTTATCTAAATATGTTTTCAAAAGACACAAAATAGGATCATGGATTTAGAGTCAGAGAGGAACTCAGATGCCATATAATCCAACCTTCTCATTTTATTTTTAAATCAAATTTTTTTTAATTAACAGAACTATTTTTGCTCTCTCTTTCTCCCACCTTATTGGAAAAAAACAAAATCTTTGTAATAAACAGTCAGGCAAAGCAAATTCTCTCAATAAAATATATATGTGTGTACATATATACTTAAATATGTATATGCATATATGTATGTGTATATATTACATATATCACACACATATATTTAATAAAAGTTTTTGCCACCTCTGTCATATATTTCACCATTGGACTTCTAGAATCATAGTTACCATTGCATTAGAATTCTTACAGATTCCAAAGGTGTTTGTTTATACAGTATTGTTATATAAATAGTATTCCTAGTTTTGCTTATTTTGTTTTTCATTCCTTTATACAATGTTTTAAAAATTGCTTATTTTTATAATAGATGTTATAACATAAATGATTCTTCTGGTTCTTTTCACTTTGCTCTGCATCAATTCATACCAGTCATTCCTTGCCTCTTTGAAGTTAACTTTGTCCTCATTTCTTATAGCACAATAGTATTCTATTAATTTCTATACTATGATTTTTTTTGACCATTCCCCAATTGGTGCTTATCCCTTTAGTTTTCATGTGTTCTTGCCACCACAAAAAGTGTAGCTGTAAGTATTTTTGTACAGGGTCTTTTCTTCTTTCTTTGGTCTCTTTGGGGTATAGGCCTGGTGGTGATATAGGTAGGTCAAAGGACAAGTTTTGTTGTGTAGTTGTTTTTTGGTCATGTCGGACTCTTCATGATCCCACTTGGGGTTTTCTTGTTAAAGATACTGGAACTGTTTGCCATTTCCTTCTCCAATTTACTTTACGAATGAGGAAACTGAGGGAAATAGGGTTAAATGACTTGCCCAGGGTGACACAGCTAGTAAGTGTTGAGGCCAGATTTAAACTTAGGAAGAGGCATCTTCCTGACTCCAGTCCTGGCACTCTGCCTACTGTGCCACCTTGCTGCCCTGATGGGCAAGTGCTATTTAGTGCTTTACAGAATGATCAGGTCCCATCACAGTTCACAATTCCATCAACAATAGCAACTGAACATCACAGAAACTACATTTTGACCTGGGGTCACACAATTAGTAAACAGTTGGAAAAATGATCTGAATCTTTCCCTTCCTGATTCCATATCCTTCTATATATTTCTTATGCCATTATATTATTATATTCCTTGTGTATATGTGTTTTGTCACTGCAGTGATGTGCTTTTTCTCTTATTTCTGTTAATGGCCACTACCATGTTGAATGTTGGGTATGATGAAAAATTTGCCTTTATAAAATTGATCTAATTTTTACTAATAAAATGATCAGTTTGCCAAGAGACCTACCCTCTGTATAGTTGTAATAAATATGGAATATTTTCTTATAATAGAAAAATTAAATTTTTCATTAAAGTAAAAATAAGAGAACCTTAGTTCAAATCTCAGCTCTTTCACTTAGTATCTGTGTGACCTTGGGCAAATCATTTAACCAGTATGGGTTATAGTTTCCCCATATGTAAAATGACATGGTTGGACTACATAACTCCAAAATTATGCAAGAAAATAAGTGAGGTTGGTGCCAAATTTATAAAGATTCAAACAGCTGCATTTTTTCCCTACAGGGATAGAAACATCAAATAATCAGTTTGTTCTTTGGCCTCTCTTGAAGCAAACTGCAAAAGCCATGGATTAGGCATCCATCAATGTCCTTTTTCCTTGGAAATCTTTTAAAATATAAATGTAGGAGACACATTTAAGTTTAAATCCCCATTTAAACCCTTAGAAAACAGTGTTTGACAGAATCTTGCTTTTCCAAAACACTATAAATTTTTACACAAATAATATCTAATAAATAGACCACTTGCCAATGGATTTCTTGGCTATTGCACCTGGAAAACAAAGAAAAATACAAAACATCCCTTAGTCTTGTATGGTTATTTTCTGTTTCTGCAGTAATGGAAGCAGAGTGGCAAAAAGGAGGTTGAAAAGCTCTCAGAATCACAAAGTTGTGGACTATGTATGAACATTACATTACCTGTTAGTATTCTCAGTGTCAAAATCCCATCTAATATCCATATAGAGTAGATATAGTGATACAGGAGGAGTTCTTAACCTGTTGTTTGAGAAGTTATTTAAAATATTTTCCAAATTATATTCTACTATAATTGATTTGGTTGGTAATCCTTTGATTTTTTTTATACTACGCAGCATAAATGATTCTTCTGGTTCTCACTTTGCTCTGTATCAATTCATACCAATCATTCCTTGTCTCTTCAAGATAATATTTTCCATCATTTCTGATAGTATGATAGTATTCCATTACATATTTATATAATAATTTGTTCAGTTATTCCCGAATTGATGCCTATTCTGCAAAAGGGTCTGATAGGCTTAGCTAGACTACCAAAGGGGTCTATAAGAAGGCTAAGAGCTACAATGCAGAAAAATTAAATGATACTAATATTGACATTTTGTAAGTGACTTCAGAAGACAGAAGGAAGTTGCAGCTAAGTAGAAGGATGGCTTATAAGCTCTACTTGCAAAGACAAATAAAGGAATTGATAGAATGGTTATTATCTTGTAATGTATTTATCTTGTCCAAAGGCAACAAAAACACCATTTCATAGGACATGAAATCTTGTAGAATAGTATACATTGTTAATATTTGCAAAAAGATCAATCTGAAATAATTACAACTAATTCACCAAAATTCACTATAGGAAATGAAGAGAAATTCTACAAGGAATTTAATAAATCCATATAAAATAAATCAGTATATGACTGATGTTCTATGACTTTGATGAAAAAGGCATGAATAAGCAATGATGATGGGAAAATATGGCTACCAACATAGAAATGAAAAAGGAATAACTAAGATACATAGATGATAATATATTATTATACATTATGAATACTTTCTCAGAGAAAAGAAAAGGAAGGACGTGGAAATCAGAGTAGCAAAAACATGAAATTGACTATATTTTAACAAATAGGAAATGATTTTGTTACCGGTATGGGAATCATTCCTAAATTGTCTGTGTACAATTAGATTACTGACCTGGTTATGGCAAAGATTGAAATGAATAAAACATTAGAAAGAATAAAATTAAGAAACAGATATTGCATGTGATTAGAAAAATTCTAACCTGGCCTTTTAAACAACTTACTAATCATGAATAATGGAATATGGACAGAGGGAAGTACATCGACACAGATTACAATAATTTCACTTGGAAGCTTAACTAATATAAATCAATTACTATAATAAGATCAAAAGAGTCTACAAATGTTCTTTGGTGAACACTTGAGTAACTCGTCCAACAAAGGCAAAGGCTGCCAATGGCAAAATGAATTTAGGATATAAGCTTGTTTGCAAAATCCTACATAGAAGACTGGTAGAAAAAAAATTATAAACAGAATTGCCTCATAAAACAGAGGGAGGTGGAGGGAACAATTAGTTTAAAGAAAGCTTTGTGAGAAACTAAACTAAACAAAGTCACCTTGAGGGAATGTTTGAGAATGAAGCTGAAAGAAGAACAGAAAGAAAAAAAAGGTGGAAATAATCTATGACAGTATTTACATAAACTGTTTTCAGTATTGAGAACAAAAAAGCCATAACATTTGGACTTTACATTTCAAGACGTGTTTACAGGAAGAAGCACAAATCACCATATGGAAAAAAGATGAAACAGTGAACCCAGACCAAGCACATGTAAAAGTCATATGTTCTGGAAGTGACATAATTTCTAGGGCAAAAGATAGATTCCCAGGTTGTCTAAAAGAGAAAAATGTGCTAAATGTGTTGAAAAAAAATGTAATGACCTTTTAATCTATAGGTGCTTTAAAGCCATTGTTAATCAAAGCGTCATCATTAGGAAAGAGACAAGCTTTTGTGGGTGACATTTGACAGTAGTCCATAACTTCACCAGAAAGATACAGAGAATAGGCAATCCTGCTATGTATAATATTTATTGACTATTCAAATGATTCATTAAAATTAAAAGTTGTCGGAAAGGCTCACTTCCAACAAAATACCTTCTATTGTACGTAAAAATGATACAGATTCTGTGACAGATATAACAAACTCATTTTGTCCCAACTTTTGATAATCAATGTGAAGTAAAACATAAAGGAGGGAAAACTGTAGTCACCAAAGGTGTTTGCCACCCTCTTAAAAGGAATTCATGATAGATTCCTAGTTAAAGAGGAATTACTTATAGATAGTAGATTGTTCTGGATGTTTCTATTTGTAGATTACAGTATTCTGATTGTATTAGACTTCTGAACATTTCTTTGTTTCCTGGATGAGCTTCATTACCGCTCAAAAGTAACTGTGGACCAATTGCCCTTAGAGGAAGAATCAAGCAGAGAAAGAATATTCATTTTTGAGACAAGTTATTTCACTATACAGAAGATGATTAGAGAACAATAATATATCTTATAGAAAAATAGTCTGGAAATTATGCCCTATGGAGAATTCTGAGAGATTCTTGTCTGAAAAGCACAAGTTCACCTCATAAAACGTTGCTGGAGCTAATTCAATTAACCCTATTTTGATCCTTGCTGACTTTGTTTACTGATTCTCTAGTTATTAAGATAAATTTAAAACAGTGAGCTGTATGGTTCCCCACAGTGTCTTGGAAGATGCTCTCTATGCAGAGTCCAACTAGATTATGATATGTAGTTGGATGATCAACTTATAGTACTCATTCATCAGCATGTATATGTTTCATGTAAATTACATATAATTCTATCTATAAACTCAGCCAGATACTAAAAATGATTAATAAGTTGTTATGGGAATCTGAAGATCTTCCCTGCTCCTAGGCCCTTTGCTAACGTGACCACGTGACCCTGAGGACCCTTGGATATTTGCAAGTATACTCTGTTCCCTAATAGGCTGAATGTGGTCATGTGGAGCCTGTGGCGCCAGGCTTGTTTTCCAGGAATGCCCATGCCTTGTAGCTTTGTGATTGGGCAGTGGGTCTAG
>JAQQSU010020207.1:0-10094 GCA_028627135.1 Pseudochirops cupreus | reverse complement strand
CAAGGATACCTGTAACCTGTAACAGTGCTTATTGCCTTGGACATACCCATAAAGATAGGGGCTAAAATGTTCAGTTCGATGCCTTTAGTGATCCATAGATCATATCTGCCTACAGCAAAGTGTGAAAATCAGAAGCTTGAGTCACCTTGGCATGCAACACCAGGTTACGACATAAAAAAACCTCTTTGCCTGTTCACTGTAGGAGGAGGATATATTCAGAAGTCTGAGACAAAATTTTAAGGAGGCTGTGATGGAGGGAATTTGCTGAAGGGTGGAGCAGAGCCCACAGAAAGCTTCCCTGCTGTGAAGATAAACTCTGCCTCCTGATAGGCTGAATGTAGTCACATGGAGCCTGTGGTGGGAGGAGTTTGCTGAAGGGAAGCAGAGCCCACAGGAAGGTGGTCAGAGCTAGCCAGATGGTGAGAGAGAGAGAAGGTTGAGGCAAGGAGCTAGAGAGGTTTGTGAGTAAATATTGATCTTATATTGGTTTGTGAGAAGGCTGAAGGATGCTGTGGCTCTCAGTGTTATTATGGTTTCTGAATATCTTTGGTACTGTGATGGTATTGGCTTACTGGTTTTAGGATTGGGTTTTTTGGTGTCTAAATAAATGCTTCAGTTCTATCCTCTATCTGAATAGTTTGGTATATTTTGCAATCGAACATCATGTGATACTTATAGTCACATAGATACATAGATCTTTATCATGATTGTGGGTGCTGTAAATATTGTATTGGTGCTACATATGGAAAGATGAAGATGATATAACAAAGATCACTTAATAGCAAGTTGGACCCCAAAAGGCTCAGAATGATAATAGTGAGGACAAGCATTCTGTAGGACAAACCAGAGACTTGACTTAAGATGGAAACTGCCAGCTTGAGATGGACATTTTTGGTGTCTAATGAATAAAGTTGTGCCTCTTGAATGATGTGAATATGATAAAAAAAGTATTTGGTGAAGTCGAATTGGTGAAATATTGTTGGATTTAAAGATAACATTGTGGAGTCTCAGGCAAGAAGTCTGAAGTTTTGATTGGCCAGTATTTGGATCTATTTCACAGGACTTATTTCCAGGAAAATAGGACGGTGACACTTTTCTTATCTTAACAAAAATCTTCTTGTCTTTAAGATAAATGTCCTGAAAATGAAGCAAGAATTTCTTGGTAACATTTAAGATTAAAATCCATCACTCTTAAGTCTTTGGAACATTAGCTGTTTTACTGTGCCTTTAAGGTTAGCATACATTACTGTGTTAATATTTTTGGTGACAGAGTGAAAACTATTAGCAGAATCACTTCATGTTTGTTGAATAGGTTGTTCAACTCTTGTCAGAGATAGGATGAATCTACAAAGGCCATATTGTCACTTCCTCTGCTTCTAACCTGGTCTGACCCTCTTACTCTCAAATAGAGAATCTCTATTCTGTTTTCCCTCTCTTTACTCCCTTTATAACCTGTACCCAATCTACCTTTCAAACCTTATTATATAATACTATCTGTGGTGTCCTTTTACAGAATGTAAGATCCTTTTGCTTTGTATGCCCATTGCCTAGTACAGCGCTTGGCCCACAGTAGATAGTTGATAAATATTTAATGTTTGGAGTAAAACCAAAATGTATTAGTCGTTTTAAATGTAAAAATGTAAATGTCAGTTTAATGTAAAGGAAGTAAGGAAGTAAGGAAGGAAGGGAGTAAGGAAGGGAGAAAGGACAGAAGGTGAAGAACCAGGGTGTTGGATAAATTGTCTCTGGAAGATTTATGTGTGATAAATAATTGTGCGGGAGGGGAAGGCAAGGGAGGATAGACATCAGCGCCACTAGAGGAGGTAGTCCCCCTGAGGAGATCATGGATCCATTGATGCGTAGAGCACAAGGAAGCCTTCTTGTCCAGCCTTTGCCCATGAATTTGTTTTTCATATAGCCCCTCAAATTACTGTCCTATGATACGTAACCTCCATCCTGCCAACATCCCTGTTAATTATTTCCATTACTAGTCAGTTGCTTTCTTCTAATTGCTTTTAATTCCTTTCTCCTAGAGGAATGATTAATCCTGGGATAAGCATAAATTCTCAGTCCTGGGAAGAGATAATAGAGGTAATCTTGTCAACCTCTTCTCCCATCTATGAGTTCTTTATCCAACCTTCCTGAAAGTTTTCACCTGGCCTCTATTTGAACATCTCCAGTCAGGGGACCTCACTACTATTTAATCAACAATTATATCAATCATAAACCATCAAAAGCTTCTTTATTGGTTTTAGAATCCAATAGGCAATTTGCTCCTGTCCCTATGCATTGGGATTTGAAGGACTGTGCCTGCTTTATAAGTCTCAGGGGACTTAAAGACTGAGGCTATTGTCACTATTAGTTGTGACAACCTGAAGAGTAGGTGAGACAGTTTGAAGGAATAGGTAGAAAATGGTAGTTCTTCCCTTTCATAGCACTTTATACTTCTTTTATACTCTTATCTTGTTCCTCTGGTCACCTACATTCAAAATTATGGTGTTATTGTTGACTCTATTCTCTTTTGCTTCCCATAACTACTCAATTATTTTTCTGCACTATCTCTTGCATTCACCCTTCAAGGTTCTATTCCCATTGCCATCATCTTCATTATCCACTTGTTAGACTTTTGTCTAGATAGTAAGTAACTATCTTCTATTATCTAGTCTTTCTTTCTCCAATCCATCTTTTAAAACTGCTGCCAAATTAATCCTCTTTATCCATAGGTTTGATCACATTGCTCTTCTGATCAAAACTTTTCAAACGATTGCCTCCTTGTTAAACAAAGCCCTCTATAATTTGGCCTCATTTTACTTTTTTTTCTCATTTTATAATTTTTTTTTGATGAGCAAAAAATATTTTCTTTCATTATCTTCCCCGCCCCTCCCTCCACCTCCTCTCCTCCTGCCATTCAAAAAAAGAAAAAACAAAACTTTGGTGACAAATAAACATAGTCAAGCAAAACATATTCCCCCAGGGGCCACATACAAAAAATATATGCCTCATTTTGTACCCTGAGTTCATCACCACTCTGTCAGGAGGTACTTAGTATTCTTCATCACTGGTTTTTTTGAACTGTGGCTGATGATTGGGTTGATCAGAGTTCTTCCATGATTCCAAAATTTTCCATGATTTTGCAAACTGGATCTTAGAATTTCTTCCTAGACTCTCATATAGCACTTGGGTTATTCCTCTTAAATACTGATAATCACTTAATATCATTTGAACCTCAATAGGAATGAGAACCTGAACTAATCAACCAGAAGAAGTCCCTTGACCTAATAGTTATCCCATTGTTCTCTGAGTAAACTCAGAAAATACCTCTGCCTATGTCAACAAGGGCAGATAGGGCTAACTAAGAGCATTTTTCCTCTGTTTACGGACATTAAAGATGAGCCTTAAGCAGACACTACCTTGAATAATGGAACTCTTTCTTATCTTAATATTTTACGGTTACATACTATGTTCTGGAATGTTAATGGTAAAGAAAATGCAGATGTCCTGGGTTGTAATTTCAATTGACACTTTGTCAACTCTCTTATTGTATCTACCACCTATTCAATTAAGAAAATTCCTTTCTTATGATGTGGTTAAACATATATGGAGATCATAAATTTGAGTGACATAGAGACCCTGAGTTGGGATTGTTCTAAAACGTATTTAAAGCTGGTCATTCTTTTATCAATCAAGCTCTTTGAGGGCAGGGATTGTCTTTTGACTCTTTTTGTATCCCTAGCACTTAGCACAGGACATGGCATATAGTAGGCACTTCAGAAATGTTTATCAATTGATGGACTGTGTATATGTTATGTTGACTGTACTAGATTGTAAATCTTCTAAGGTCAAAGAGTATCTTTATCTTTATTTTCCAGTGCTTTGCCATGCACATGGGCTCTTGACAAATAAATTGAACTTAGCTGGAGAGGCATGTGAAACAATTAGAGAACAATGCAATATATAGGACAGTATGTTTATAATGATATGGGAGAGACTGAGTGGTACAGAAATTCAAGGAAGGGAAGAACCCTGTTTGGGGCAAAAAACAAAAGGTATGGGGGAGTGGAGGGCAGGGCTACATCTTTCTAAGTCTTTTTTTTCCTCAGGTGCCCCAAAGAAAGCATTTTTAGAAAATGCCTTCATTCTCTTCATTCTGGAGAGATGCACAGTTGTTTGCTCAGGAAGAATAGCTAACACCCATCAAACAATAGCCAGGGCCAAGCTGGGTACATCGTGCTGTTGCATATTTATAGATGCAAATAAGGCCCCAGGGTCTCTGGCACTTGGCTCAGACATTTTAAGTCCAGGTATTAAGGAGGATTCCAACAACTTCTGGTAGATTATGTTAGCCAAGAGGGAAAAGAAAGACTGAGCAACTGGATGAATTGCCTTTCTTTATCATTAGAACACAGTCAGTGGTTCTGAAGAGGAGACTATAATTTGCTGGGACAAATGGAGGTGGATAGTTCTAGTAATGGGGTAGTGAGGGAGGGAGTGACCTTAAGTATAGGTGAGCCCCTTGGACTAGAGAGCCAAGAGGCTCAAGAGCTACTTGTGTGTTGGCTTCTCCAGGAGATCAAAAGTGTTGAATAAAGAAGGGTCCATTTCTACAGTTAGGGTGTATATGATAACTTTCTCGGCACATCCTCTGAATCATTTCCCCAGTCAGTCAGATTTATTGTTTAGAATAAGAACTTCCAACCCCCTTTATATATTAAATACCTAATAACTATTGGTTGAATTGAATTCAATTGAATTGGGGTGATAGTTCTTTTTAGTGGGAAAGCAGTATGGCTCCATACTGATTTCATACCAATATCTAATGTTTTTACTGAAAGATATAAGGGTAGCTTCAGAAATTCAGTAAAGTATTTATTATTATAGAATATAGTGGACAAAATGATTCACAACTACCATTTAAACACACATGCATACAGCCATACCTAAATCTACCCACATGCTGCTCCTCTCTGCTTCCAAACTGAAGGTACAGATTTGATACCTACTTCTGCTGTTAGGTACCTTGGAAATTAACTCTTTCAGGTCTCTGAGGTGCTATTTATCAAAGTTATTACAACAGCCTCTCCAGTGGCCTTCCTGCTACAGGCTCTTGGCCTTCCACTCTATCACAATTATTAGAGAGCTCATCCCCTTGAGAATTTTAAAGTAAGAATTGAACGAGTCATTTCAAACAAATAGAATTGTGGAATGACTGAGCTAGAGGGGACATTATAGATGACTGAGTCTAACCTATTCATATTACAGATAAGAAAACTGGGAGCCAGAAAGGCCTCGTTCAAGGTCAGCTTGGTGTGGTGGAAAAAGTCTTGACTTTGGAATGAGAGTAGCTGGGTTCCATCTTGCTTTGTGCTACCTCATGATCCTGGACAAATCATTCAACCTTCCTGAGTCTCAGTTTCTTTATCTATAAAATGAACAGATTGAGATCCCTTATGATTCTTAAGCTAGGAGGCTATGAAGGTCAGGAAGCTAGTTGGAACCAAAGCCAGGACTGGAACTGTGGTCTCCTAATTCTCAGTTCAGTTCTCTTTCTTCCATATTATTGCTGTGTCCCCCAGTGACAGATGTCCCTAAATGGAATGGACTGCCTTGTGTGATAGTAGGTTCTCCATCACTGGAGATATTTAAACTGAGACTGGATTGTCAAGGATTCTAGAGCTAGTGAGCTAGATGGAAGATTTGTTAAGCACTTACTATGTCTGGCATCATACTCACACTGGTACAAACAAATCAAAATATAGTCCCTACTTTCAAAAAGCTTTTATTCTAATAGAAGGCAAACTATAAAAGGGAGAGGGTAGCCACAGAGGCATAAGGTAGCTGGTGAGGCAGTGGAGCAGACTGGAGAGTGAGCAGGAAGTGAAGGGTAAAGGGGATTCTTGCAATGGAAGAAAGGCTGTACTAGGTGACATCCAAGGTCTCTTGCATCCTGAGATTCTGGGCTTCTGTGCAGCAGAATGTTTGCTCATAACACTGCATTAGGTTCCCTAGAGCTGTAACCACATTCATTTCACTGTTTATATTCCATATTTTAATAACAAGGAGCAAGTTCCATACTGTAGCATCTGGCAGCCAGCCTGTGCTGAGGATTCCTGTTTCAGAGTTCATGAAGCACTGAGCTTGGTACCAGAGAGGGTGTCTGGGGACAAAGCCAGGTAAAAAGTGGATGTGCTTCTAAAAGTAGCTACCTAATGAGGCCATGTGAAGTGATTTCTGCCAACCTGAGCTGGAGCCTGAGTGTTCCCTCTAATGGGTCTGAGAATACTGTGTGGTCAGACTGGTTAATACCAATCATTTACACTGCAATGTAGTCTGAAGCAAAGATTCCCCTCCCCCCAGTCATTCCTTGCAATTGCAGAACAAGGACAAAATTAATCAGCTGTGCACTCTCATTGCTGGTGGGCATGGCCAATAGACAATTCCTATAGAAATGTTAAAAAAAAAAACAACCAATCTCCCGTAAAAAAAAAAACAAAACCACCCCCCCAAAACCCCTGCATAAAACAATTATATCTCCTCAGATGGACTATAGCCCTTAGGATCTTAGAAGGTAAGTATAATCCTGAGTCAGAATTGCCACAGAGATGAAGATGCTTTCTCCAAATTCACGAACCACTGATGTTTCGATGAAGTGGTATCTGAGAGAGTTCATGGAAAATACTTAGGAAGGAAGAGCAAAGACACTAGGCAAGGGTTAAGAGGTTGAGAGTTCAGAATTCATCCACCATCTTGATGCCATGCACACTTTACAGAATTGAGCCCTTATGTTCTTCTGCTTCTTTCTACAGAGACACAGTTAGCTGTTTGCTAAGAGCCACCATTGCATCTCCTGCTGGAATGGCAGAGTGCGGGCATTCCAAGTGGATAGTAGAATTATGTAAGATCATAGGATTTGGAGCTGGAAGGGTATTGATCATCTAATACAACTTTCATTTAAGTTATATGGACAAAGCAAGTTTCAAAGAAAGTCAAGGGCCTTACTAAGGTGATACAGGTATCAAATTGTAGACATGACACTCAAAACCAGGTCCTGTACCTCCTATTTCAGTTACTCTTCACATCGTACCACAGTGCACTATACCACACCACACCACACCATACCACACCATACCACATTTTGACTCTAGGGTTCACAAATATCCTTCTGAGAGAATTTTGCCCTTGGGTTTTGACTCCTGAAGAAAGAAACAGTTTTTTGCATGGATGATGACCCCAGAGGTATAGGAAACCACCCTTCCTAATCTATCCCATTCTGGTAAAAATGTTCTTTTTAAGAGTGTTTTCTTTTAAGAGAAATATACATCTGATAGGAACCAGTTTGAGAAATGGGCAACCCCATGTGTGTATTGCCTGCAAATGGGCAGACACTTCTGCCCTACCACCTTCCTCCTTTGGTATACTTAGGATTATACTTACCTTCTAAGATCCTAAGGGCTATAGCCCATCTGAGGAGATATATGTCTATTGGCCATGTCCACCAGCAATGAGAGTGCACAGCTGATTAAAGGACTAGTTCATCCTGTTTCAACTGACTGAAGTTTAGTATTTCATAGGAGGCATAGAAAAGAGCTGAGGTCTCTGTGCAGATCACTGCATCATGGAGGCAATGGAACCTGTGAGTAGTCCAATATTCAACCATTTACTCTTTTTCCATATCTCTGTGTTATCTGGTGCTCATCGTATGGTTGAGAGGAGAAAAGGGGAATGATAGTTAGCAAAGAATCATTACAGAAGGGGAGGAAAAAAAAACCAATGATTCCTGCTTTGCCTTTAATTCTTCTTCCTTTTGTCTGACCCTTAATTTGGGCACTGAGTCTCCCTATTAACTGTATAAATTGGATTAATGACTTGATATCAGCAGAAGATATAAAGTACTGAGAGGAGAGATGACACATTGTTATTAGTGGGAAGGGGTGGAAGTATTTAGCATTTATATAGTACTTCATTTGCAGTGTTAGTTCTGATCGCTTATTCACACACCCATTATAGTCCTAATGGTCATTTTGTGCTCTCTCGTTTGTCAGGCTGTATGTATTTATAACATTTAAATGTTTGTAATACTAAGTGAAATTAATACTCATGAAGTATTCAACTGCCAGCTCTGGGTGGTTTGGTGTTTAATTTATTCATAGAATAGTTACTTCATATGCTAAGGAATCTGGGCTTCTCCCATATTTCAGTAGGTTGGGATGTGTCTCTGGAGCCTTTGTTCAAGGTCCCTGTGAACACTGGAAGTTTCTGTTAATAGTCATGAGAGTATTAAACATCTTCTGGTTTAACCTCCTTACTTTTCCAGTGAAGAAATGGAGGGACCAAGAGCCCTAGGGCCTTGTATTGAGGGCAGCTGGGATGAGGTCCTAGATACTCTTATGCCAGTCGATTGAAGCAAAATATATGGGGCTCAAGGGTGGAAGGGAGGCTGCTTCTAGGGAATTTCTCTGACCCTGCATGCAATCTTTTCCCTGATCTTATTCCTTAGTCCATTTTCACACTAAATTTATAGATGTTAATCTTCACATATTCCTGAGTAATGCCACTTACCTTCTCGACTAGGTCTGACATTTTCTGCCATCACCTAAAGTCCTTTATTCCTTTAAAATGCAGATGGTAGAGCCAATATTATCTTAGATCAAGGGCGTTCCTAATCTGGTGTTGATAGATTTTATAGGGGGGAGTCTGTAGATTTAAATTTTTTGATAACTATATGTCAATATAGTTGTTTTCTTTTGTAATCTGATATATTTTATATTATCTATTTAAAAGCCTTCTGGATCCATAGATTTCATTAGACAAAAGAAGGCTAAAAACTTCTACTCCAGATGCTATATTTTTAAGGTCCTCCAATGACAGAGTGCTTATTTTGCCTCTATGTCATCTGATAATAGGGAATATGGTCCTTTTTGTGTACTTCAGATGTTCTCCCAACTGTGTCTGCTCTTCTATCAAAGCTTTGCAATTCTGGAGGAACCCTTATTAGTTTGGAAAAACAGGTTTCCATGGTTGATATTTTTTCATAGGTCAAGTTAGCTGTCTCATTAGGCTACTATTGCTTGAGACTGAAGAATTTAGTCCTAAGATGTGAATTTGTCATACATACTAAATTTTTTATTAATTAATTTATTTTTAGTTTTCAACATTCTCTTCCACAAGATTTTGAGTTCCAAATTTTCTCCCTTTTTCTCACTTCCCCTTACTCTAAGATAGCACGCATTCTGATTACCTCTTCCCCCAATCTGTCCTCCCTTCTATCACCTTCCACCTTCTCTTATTCCCTTCCCTTCTATTTTCCTGTAGAGCAAGATAGATTTCTATATCCCATTGCCTGTATATCTTATTTCCCAACTGCATGTAAAAACAATTTTTAGCACTCATTTTAAAAACTTTGATTTCTAAATTCTCTCCTTTCCTCCCTCCCCACTCTTCCTCATTGAGAAGGCAAACAATTGTAGTTTATAGGTTATATAGATTATAGATGTGTAGTCATGCAAAACACTTCCATAATAGTCATGTTGTGAAAGACTAACGATATCTCCCTCCATCCTATCCTACCTCCTCCCCCTGTTTATCTATTTTATTCTCTCCTTTGACCCTGAACCTCCTCAAAAGTATTTGTTTCCAATTACCTCCTCCCCCAATCTGTCTTCCCTTCTATCATTGCCCCTTCTCTTATCTCCCCCCCCCCACTTTTTTGTGGGGCAAGATAGATTTCCATACTTCTTAAGCCAAATACTATGAAAGTAAGACTCATCTATTCCCTCTCACCTCCCTCTCTTCCCCTGCACTGTTAAAGCTTTTTCTTGCTCCTTTTATGTGAAATAATTTACTCCATTCTACTTCTGCCTTTCTCCTTCTCCCAGAAAATTCCTCTCTCACCCCTTAATTTTATTTTTTAGATATCATCCCTTCATATTCACCTCACCCTGTGCCCTCTGTCTCTGTCTCTCTTTCTTTCTGTATATATATATATATTTCTTCCAACGACCCTAATACTGAGATACAAATATCATCTTTCCATGTAGGAATGTAAACAGTTTAACTTTAATAAGTCCATTATGATTTCTCTTTCCTGTTTACCTTTT
>JAQQSU010020206.1:0-10094 GCA_028627135.1 Pseudochirops cupreus | reverse complement strand
GTACACACCTCAACCAATCCCCTTCTTCCACATCAACAGGGGCTCAGCCAATCCCCTTCAGTAGGACAGAGTTTGCACCTTCCACACTTAGCACTTAGTACTAAGTGCTAAGTATCTTGCTAAACTGATTACTATTACAAGTGCCTAGCACTAGACCATAGTAGACATTTAAGGACTGCTTGAAAAGAGGGAAAGAAAATAGCTGAGGACATTTTAGGGTCAGGTCAAGATTTTTTAATTCAATAAACATTTATTAAGCACCTGCTATGTTTAAGGTATGAGACACTGTGGGATAATGAATAGAGAACTGACCTCGAAAAGAGAAAGTAGCATGTTTAAGTCCTACCTGTGACACATATTGGCTGTGTGACTGAACAAGTCATAGAACCTTTCCATACTCCAGGAAACTCTTAGAGAGCAGAGAAGATGCCAACTTGCGTTGGTAAGAGTTTCCTTATCTAAGCATTCCCTATACCAGTGAAGTTGCAGGTCCTAATCCCAAGGACATTGGAAATAGAAAGATTCAAATAAAAATATATCTGTCCTCAAGTTTACATTCTGATAGAGAGGGATATGAAATATATATATAAGGAGGGAGGGAAGGAGAGAGGGAGAGACAGACAGAGACAGACAGACAGACAGAGACAGAGAGACAGACAGACAAAGAGACAGAAAGAGACAGAGAGAAAGACACACACAAAGAGAAAGAGAGAGAGAGAGAGAGAGAGAGAGAGAGAGAGAGAGAGAGAGAGAGGGAGAGAGAGAGAGAGATAGAATATGGTAATAGTTGGGATGATCAGGAAAATCTCATGCTGGACCTCTGCCTTGAAAGAAGAAGGAAATAATTCTATGACACAGAGGTGAAGAGGATTTACAACCAAATATGAGAAACTACCCATAGAAAGGAAGGGAGGAAAATAGAATGTCAAGTACATAAGAAATAAACATGTCTATATTTATAGCTATAGAGAAACATATCTAAACTTTATTTTGGCCTTGGAAGGGGATATTGGGGGGAGGGGAAAAAAAGAACCAAGTAAAAAAGTGCACAACAGAGAACAAAAGAAAACTTGCAAGGAAGCAAAGAAAAGATGGACAATTCTCTACACAAGTATTATTTATCACATAGTCTTTCTCAAAATGAAAATTTATTGTTACATATTTTGAATCCTCTCTTATGTTCTGCTATGCACACAACATGCTCTTTTCTTTCTAACTTTGCATTTAAGTTCCAATATTTAAGTTTATGATATGTTTTTGTTTCTTTTCTCTATTTTGTATTTGTGTTCTGGTATTTGAGTCTAAAATAAAAATTTTTAAAAAGAAAAATAAAATTCTGAGGGCATAGTCGGTATAGGACTTTATTGTCTGTGTGGGATTAATATGGATTAAAGTTATTTGCCATATATGATGTATATATGTTCATTGTAATAAATTCTAACATGCTAATATTCCTTGGGTCTAACAGTCAGAGTTAGGGTTTCTTCTGTAATCCCCAAAATTCTATAGGTTTACATAAAGTAGGTCTGATCTTGGACAGTTGACCCTAAAGGGAAAATTTTTCTTTTTTTGGCTCATTGCTTCCACCTGGATTTAGTCCAGAAAAGACTCCAAGATAAAACTTAAAATATAGCTCAATACTAGGTTGCCCCAAATATGTATGTCAGGGTCTGTAAAACCTGTCAGGACATTTAACATACCATATGGTTATTGGGTTTGGTATAGCCTTTATTTCACACCACTAAAAAGGTATAAGATAGTAAGGATTCACAGGAATATATGGACAAATACAGAAAAGGAAAGCACATGAAAAGCCCATCAGAAGGAAAAATGAACTTGGGCTTGTTGTCAGGGCAACCCTCTGTCTTTCTGGTGAGTTTCTCTTTCTTCAAGAACATAATGCAGTCTCCTAGGACTTGTGGTACCACCTGGTGGTTTAGACTCCCTAGAAAGGCAAATACTATATCCTTTGGAGGTTTCCTAACATTCAAACTCCTTTTCATTGGATCTGCACAGCCTGAGCTGCCCCCGTCTTTGTTTTCCAAGCTGGACACTACCAAAGAATCATATGTACTATTCTCTTCTTTCTCTAAGGAAGAGGATGCATCAAGGAATATTCTCTAAAAGCTCCAGTGCCCAGACTTTTGAACTGAGGAACTCTTGAACTTGAAGCTATTCACAAAGCAACTTTTAAGGCTGGTTGCCCAGTAAATTTCTCTTCTTTTCTATGAGGCTCAATTCTAGCAATATGTTGCCTAGGATGGAGAGTCCTGACACATTTGTAGGCAGGAAGGGAGGACGCTAGATAAAGAGAGAATGAGAGAAGATTATGAAAGGGGAAAGGCTCACACAGAAGTCAGGAGAGGCAAGGGAACATGTAGAGTAGTTGGCCTATGTAAGTAGAAGGCCCATCTCCTTTTCTGAGATTGGAGCAAAGGGTGAGAGAATCAGGGGTTGGATAGAGTTTTGTAATGATGGGTGATTTTGATTTCCCACTAAAATTGGAAACAAACTTCTATGGTGGGAAGGATCAGGTAAGGAATGGTTTTGGAGAAGAGTGTGGGAGATTTGGTGCAGCTTCTTTGGGGAATGCAACACAGAGTCAATTAAAGGAGAGTGAAAGGATTACCTTGAAGTAGTGAGGACCCAGTTGAAATTAAGTTGCATGAATCTGTAGTGTCACTTTCTTGTATGGTGTTCTGTATGACTCAGACTGAAGACTCTTGGTATAACAGAGTTGTCGTGATGTAGTCCAGGATTGGGTTTTGATAAACTTGAGCAGCAATGGACAAGGGAGAGAGAATTATTCCACTTCAATTTTCCTCCTGGCTCAAACCCTACCATTTACTTCATTTCCCCATTTGTAAAGCAGGTGTGCTACTATGTGCTATCTTACTAAACCTCAGGATTAGTACAAGGATTCATGAGTCTCAGAGGAAACAATCCATGATCATTGGCTTCCAATTCATTCTCCAGACAAAAATGCCTCTACAGACTCTACATTATGCTTAGACTCTATGATTTAGTCGTAAAACTTCCCTAACGTAAGACGTAAGTTCTTTGTCCATCAAAAACACTCTTCCACTTGTTTGCTAACTGAGGGCAGGTGAGATGGGTCATCTTTCTTTGGTACTTCATTTAACATATTTCCATTCCTACTTTCCCTTGGCAATTAAAAAAACAGATTTTAAAAAGTTTATTTAATTACTAAGAGTAAATCTAATTTTATTCAAAATGTGTAACACCCCATTTACCCTTCTTAATTGGTCCAACTAAGTTGATGTTATCAGTTAAGTGGCACAGTGAACCACAGACATGCTATACTCCCCATGAATGTTTCCTATTCATAATGGATGCTATGAAAACAGTCTTTACCACATTCATCTCAGACTTTCGTAAATGTTAAAGTTTATACTTTCCTCATGGAATTGAATAATAATATACAATTATTTCTACCAAAAGAAAAAAAAACCCACTGAAATAAATTATCCCTGAGTGGCTTAAGGGATTATTTCAGACTTCTATTGTGGCAGCAAAGATTGGTGGATTTTTCTCTGACATCTACATGGATGCAGTTTTACTTCACTAAATGCTATACTCCAAAGGATCTGTGATTGTTTTGATTTGGGCATTTCTTCCAGTGATGTAGATTGCAGATGATCCTCTTCAACTCCTGTCCATGTAGTCCCATAAATTTGCCATGGAAGGGTAGGAAGGTTGGGGGCAGGAGTGGAATTGATGTGTCTAGGGCCTTCCTTTATTATCTTTACAGCATCATGGCTCTTCTTTATTGTCTATCACTCCTTCCATGTGACCAAACCTTCTTTTCAATTATTCTGTACATTCTTTTGATACCATCAAAAAAATGTCCTTTCTCATTCCTAATGTGTTGCAGTCTGCTCACACCCACCCACAAAACAAAGAAACTGAGCTAAACTCTGTTTTGGAAAAAAAAAAGCCATTGGGGGTTAAGTGAGGGAGGAATAAAGTCATTATTTAATGAGGATAAAAATATTTGTGTTTGTTATTATTCTTCAGTGGCTTCCGTGTTAAATCTTGCTGGTACCACTTTTCAGCATAGCTATGTACAAAAATGTTTCTTTAGCTCCTTGGCCATTTGAGCACACTTGGGCTATGACCTGGAACCTCATGAGCAGCCTCAACGGAGATGTTATCAAATGTCAGGTTTGCAGATAACTTGGATTCCAAGATAACAATGATTGCTGTACTCATGTCATAATATTATGAGGGGCTTTCTTTTTCATTAGAAGATCTTGTTAAGAAGGGGAATGGGGATAGGGGAAGAATAATCATTTACTGAGTAGTTACTATCTGCCAGGCATTGTGCTAAGTGACATATACATATGTATAGATAGATAGATAGATATAGATATATATCTTCTTTGATCCCTATAACAACTCTATAAGCCAGGTGCTATTTATATATATTATATATGCATATATATATATACATATAAAATTTTCTTTGATCCTTACAACAACTCTATAAGGCAGGTACTATTTATGATTATCATTTTACAGTTGAGGAAACTGAGACAGACAGAGGTTAAGTGACTTACCTAGTGTCACACAGCTTGTAACCTGACTCCAGACCTAATGCTCTATCCATTGTGCCAGTTGTGAGGAATGGAAACAGTGAAAGGATAGAGCTGTGGTGGGTTCAGACTCTGACCTCTTTCTTTCCTCCTTCCTTGTGCCTTTTCCTTTGGAGCTGTGCTTAAAAATAACTAAGTTTTGAACTTATATTTCTGTTTTTATGAAAAAAGTCACCTCTGGGATTTCCATGGCATGACCCATTTTTCTCCATTGGTATAGCTACTTATACCACTGCTTGATGCTTTATTATTCCATATCTGAAAATTTAGTTATCCCAGAAGCATTTCAATGAGTTTAAGAATGTTAATTTCTCTTCCATTCTTCAGTATCCTAATTGTCTGATCCAGATTTGTGATTTCATCAGTGTGAGCAAACTCCTGGTGTGAAAAATCCCTCTCTTGATGCAGAGCAGTAACTTGTCTGTAACTTATTTTCTTAGAGAATTACTTGGGGCACTAAGATTTTAAGTGACTAAGATCGTGACTTTAAGTGACTAAGAACCCTGGTCTTTCTGAGTTCAAGATTAGCCATAAGTCACATTGCCTCCCTTTATCTCCTAATACCACATGTAATTTCATCTTTTTTGGTTTTTTGGGTTTGTTTTTTTTTTGCAGGGGGAAGGTATGGCAATTGGAGTTAAGTGACTTGCCCAAGGTCGCATGGCTAGTAAGTGTTAAGTGTCTGAGGCCAGATTTGAACTCAGGTCCTCCTGACTCCAGGGCCAGTGCTCTATCTGCTGTGCCACCTAGCTGCCCCTACCACATGTAATTTCAAAGCACTAGTTTTATACTCAACTATTTCTAACTTTGCCACAAGCTATAAATTTTCTCTTTGATTCTCTCTCTCTCTGTCTGTCCCTTTCTGTCTCCCTGTCTGTCTCTCTCTTACTCCCCCAAAATATACATGGACATCTACATTTATACAAATGCTCTAGAATATCGACTAAGACAACCCATGCAAGTACATCAAATTTCTGGCTCTGATCAAAACCTGTGAGAACAGGGACAATACATGTTCATTTGTTTTCTTTTTCTTGAGCAGCAGCAAAGCATAGCAACTATACCTGCCCAGGAATCTATTTTTCAAATGTTACATTATACAAATGCCTTTCAGACTGAGAAGCAATGTGGTATCCTAGAGAGGGCCAGCCTGGAAGTCAGGAAAACTCCAAGTTTAAGTCTTGCCTCTGATTCATACAAGCTGTGTGACTGTGGACAAGTCATATAATCTTATAACACCCTCATCAACTTCCTGTAATGATAAGTGCAAGATAATCTAATTCTATCAATGGGTGGAATTTGCACAGATAGAATCCCCTCCAGCAAGGAAACCATTAGTCCAAACCAAAATAAGGAGAGGGGACATTTGGGTTAAAGCCAAGATCATTTATCTGTACATGATTTTGCTGTGTTAGGGGTGCTACTTGGGAAACACAAGATAAGATTTTGTTCTAGAATTTTAACAAGTTTCTTGAAAGGAAAAAAAAGAGCACTTGTACTAAGTGCCTGCTTAGGGATATCTTGAAATATTATTAAATACACTTAACTTTATGCTAAATTCTCCTTCATAAACTGTATTTCAGGTAAAAAATGGCTGAGAACCTTCTATAATCCTTCGAATTGAAGCAAAGTGCACATTCATTTCAAAGAAATGAGTTTTTCAGTGGATCTTCACAAAACTCTAATTTAATAACTAATCTGACAGGGGGAAAAAATCTCATTTTTGGGAGAAAATAAATTAGAATTTGCCAGAAAGGGATATGCTTATATTCTTTTGTTTTGTATTTTGGAGTCTTTGAAAAGAAGGGCTTTTTTTCTCTTTACTTTCTAACTTAGTACAATATTGAAATGAGATGTTTGGGTTATCACAATGACAAGTATCTCTGCAGATGCTATTAGCCTGAATCAGTGCACTTCTCTCTGTGCCTAAACTATAACAAATGACACTGCAGCAGAGGTCCCAAAGTACCTTGTAGATGATAACCATCCAAGTATTTGCTATTAACAAGCCAGCCAGTTACAAATCGAGCCCACAATCCCCCCACCTTCCTGGAGGCCCAGGGACCAGAGCAGAGTGCTCCCTATCAGCAAGATAAGAGAATAAAAAGGCATGAAATGGTAAATGAGCCATGTAGCATGAATGATACTGCATCGCAGACATCGTCACCCCTTTCCAGTGATCATTTCAAACAGAAATCATAGTGTGTCTCCTTGCCCTGCCTTTTCATAGTCAGATTGGGTTGCTTCCCTAGTGACCCCACTGTTTGCCAATTATCTGGTAACTGGAAGGGTTACTTAGCCCTGTTGGCAGTCAGGCTATGCCTACATCTAGGAAGCCATACTGGAGTCGATGTGGAAATGCAAGATTCACTCACTCCTTTATGGCTCAGGTACTTTATAAGCCTGTGAGCAGAAAAAATAGCTGCTTCTGAAGTCTTATACATATGGATCTTCCACAAAGACAAATGGCCAGCATAGCATTGGTTTGTTGTTGGCATATAGATGCTGGCATGGTGCCAAGAACAATACAAACCATGGCATCAAGTTCACCCCCAAAACTGAAATAAATTCAGATTTTTTCAGTAGTCTATAGAATCAGGTTTTTAATTACAAACTCTCAGCACAGAGCAAACCTTCTAAAATTAGAGCTATAATTTACATAGGATGACTGGCACTTTGCCCTTGGGTACCAAATTTAGAGGGCATTAATAGTACTTGCAGTCACCAGGCAGCATATGAACAGAACCTGGTAACTAAATTGCAAGAATGACTAGTCTGAAAAAAGGATAGTAGATGAACTCTTCCCATGATCTGCCTGCCTCTCTCTGCCGCTCAATAAAGCCACAAGTGCCCTTTTAGGCCGGTGCATATGTGGGCGCAAAGATTCTTAATCGCTCTCTTTTCAGAATATTGCCTCATCCAAAACATTCTCTTGAACTATGTTTAAAATGAATGTATCCGTATAGACTATATCAGATTATACACCATCTTGGTGAGGGGGGAGGAGAGGAAGGGGAAGAAAATTTAGAACTCAAAATCATAAGGATGTGAATATTGAAAACTAAAAATAAATAAATTAAAAATTAGAAAATATATAATCTCCTGTTCTTCCTGACTTGCACTATTCCTTTAGTCCCACTGGATTCAGGAATCATTTCTATAATGACAACAAGCTAAGCCAGTCCTGTAACATTTATCCATCTCGTTCTCTAACATTTGCATATAATGTTACAGTATACTCCCCTCACAATAATTCCCAAAGATCTGCTTTGTACGTGTTTTGTACACATTAGTGTATATACTTCAGATTGTAAACTCCTTGAGGTCAGGACCTATTTCCCTTTTGTCTGTGTATCCTCAGTCCCTTATATAATGCCATATGGCAGGCACTGATAAGTGCTTCTTAGTTGATTAATTTCCATTTTCTAGAAGAGAAAAAACTAAAGTATCTCAAAGAGATCACAAAACAGAGTGGCAGAGGCCAAGGTGATACAGCCAGTAACTGTCAAAGCTGGCACTTGAACCCAGGCCTCCTAATCCGCAGTTCAGCACATTTTCCATTGCATTATGCCCCCTTTTGCTGGTCCTTGAAGATGGAATATACGGGGATGCATATCAATAGAATATTCATCTTAGATTCTTCAGCATTAGCAACGGTTCCTTCAGGAAGCTGGTACTGTGTATTCATAGCTACTACTTCTGAGTCATTCGACCTCTGTGAGCCTCAGTTTCCTCAACTGTAAAATGGGTGTATCATACTGGTATTACCTTCTTCATAGAGTTGCTGTGAGGTTCATGGAAGCAAAGTACTTGGTTGATGGAAAGGCACTGTAAGTAATAGATACCGTTATTACTACTATTGGAATGTATTCATGCTTGGTTACTCAAAAGCAGACACAGAGAGGGCCACTAAACTGTATAGAAAGATCCCAGCAAGCTTCGTATTAACCTGGAAAACTACCTATTAACTTCATCTATGTTTTATTATATTTTATTTATTTTGTTAATCTTTCCCAATGACATTTTAATCTGGTTCAGGCTCTTTACTGTCTGCAGCCCTTAGGCCATATGCGTGACACTTCGGCTCAAAAGCATCAGTACTTAGCTCTTTATGCTCAAAATATTAAAAACAATACGTGGTAGAGAAATCTGAGCAACATGCACAGATGGGCACCCAGTCTCACACTAACTTCTAGTGATCACTAATACAGTAGACCAGGAATCTAACAAACTAGAAGCAAACCTTACAGCCTAACATACTGCTTCAAGGCCAACTTTCTTACAATTACCTAGACTTGCTTTCTTATATGTATATTTACAGGCTCACTGGAGGGGGGTAAGGTTTGCTTCTAGCTTGTTAGCACATGGATGGTTTTGAACTCATGCATGGGGCAGGGTGGGGGAGTCGGAGGGGCATTGAGGAATGGTGGTAGCTATGGATATATAGGACCAATTTCACACAGGAACCTCTGTAAAACTTGCCAGGATGAACCTACCAATTGACATATAGCCTACTTTTGCCCTCTGAGAGCAAGAGGATTTTTGTACAAGCTGCCCTCAGTTTAGCACAATTAAGTCATTCCTGTCTCGTTACTTATGATACTTATAGCAGAAAGTAACAAACAAACATGCGCTGTTCACTTGACTTCCTGGTGGTGTTTTGACTTGTAAAGTTTAATCATCTGTCTCTCATTTCCAACTTATACTTGACCCCACACTGGGTTGTTCCTCCCTTGCAATTCTTTTGGAAGAGGGGAGGGTTTCTTCTAGTTATTTTGGGATGACTCAGCAGCTTAAGAACAATAACCACTCCTGTGAGTAAGTAGGAGAGGCATGCAAAGGAAGAGAATTGAGTAGGAGAGGGAGTTGATCAAATTTAGTGATAGTAGTCTGCCCCAAGCTGAAATCAGGAGGAGACTGGACCTATGTTGTAATATTGTGTAAGTTATTATTCAAGAAAAAGCTAGAATGCACATTGAAAATAAAAGCACAGCCACATTGCAATCCATTAGCTCAAACTAACTGTTGAACTTGTGGCTAAAAGGGGGATACTTTATTTTATGGATTCAGGATCAAACTCAGGACTCTGTCTTTTCAGTTCAGATGTCATTCTAAGTTTTTTTACACCAGGAAGCAACTATGCAGAGAATAAAAGGATGAAAAAGTTAATGCAAGTAAGGATTGGTGCATGCATTTTATAGACAACCGTACCCTGCATAACATCAGGACATAACATGAATCTGCTAACCCTGACCAACCAGTCACAGACCAACCTGCAGCTCAAAAATTTTTTCCCAAATTGACTAAAATCACCAAGGACTATTGTGCCAATTAAGCCTTGTAACAGCAAGCACCCCAGCACACCCAGGGCGGCTACTAGCACAGGTTCTTAGATCTGCTTTTCTAAAGGAAAGCAACTCAAAATGGGTTAACAATCTTACTTTAATCAATCAAATATCATTTACCTAGTTCAGGGGA
>JAQQSU010020205.1:0-10094 GCA_028627135.1 Pseudochirops cupreus | reverse complement strand
TCCAGTCAGCACCGCACGGAGACTAGCTTGGTTCCGGCGTTCTCTTGCTCCACCCCTTCCTGCTACATCAGCAAGCTCAAGGGGCGTGGAAGATCTTCAAATCCCAGTATCGTTACAGGGAGTAACAAGAACTTATTGCTTACTCCACCACCTTGGCTCCCAGAAATTCTTGAGAGAGAAGAGAAAGAAAGAAAGAGAGGGAAGGAGGGGAGAGCAGAGAGAGAGAGGAAGAGAAAGAAAGGGAGAGGAAGAGAGAGAGAGATAGAGACAGAGAGAGAGAAAGAGAGAGAGGGGAGGAGAAAGAGAGAGAGAGGGAGAGAGAGAGAGAGAGAGAGAGAGAGAGAGAGAGAGAGAGAGAGAGAAGTAACTAAAAGCTACAGAGGTGAGCCACAAGATAATAATGGCCAATGAAGCTACGTAGTAAGCATGAACATTGACGGTGGTCTACTCAACCTCAGCCTCCTACTTTATAAAAAAAAAAAAGAATTCTGAATATCTTGGAAAGTCCTTTTCCCTTCTTAAACCAAATCTGTGAGGAAGCTCCACTAAAGTCTCTCTGTCCAACTCGCCTTCTTCTTCATACATATTGTCTGACATTATCTCCTCCTCCTCCTTCTCTTCATATTTTCTTTTGCGACAGTTTGAGTTTGTCGTACCTAAATTTCAACTATGTGATCAATCCTATCTACTGCTTTTACTGAACTAAATTTCAGGTATAATTTTTTTTTAAAATTCTTAACTTTTAAAAGGAAATAGAGAGGTGTCAATCACATTGTCTAAATGACATTAATTGGTATATTTAATGATATATATTTAATTTTCACAGTATTATATATTTTTTTCAATTTCTACTAGACTATTATCTATACCTCCCTGGACAAAACTAATATCAACTTATTATTGTTGACCACATATAAAATAAATTTTAGTAATGCTTTCTTTTCTCCCTTTATTCTTAATATTTTTTCTCCTCCTCTGGTGTTTTGTCGCAGCTTATTAGTTTTTGTTTCTGTTTTTGTTTTCTGGCTAGCCTACCAACTAGATTAAATATAATGAGAGTATATGATTGTTTAAATCTTTAATTGTAATTATTCTGAGCACAGAAGTTCCCAAAGAAATTTCACCAGAAAGGCCCCTCCCACACAGGAACAATAAAGAGAAAGACACCTGTTGCTTCTGAAAATTGGAAAAAGGAATAAATAGTTGAAAAAATTTCAGAGAAACACCCAAACCCTAGAACTTTTTAGACAGTTCATGCACATAAACATTTCAAAATGTAACTTGGATCCTTTCATAACCATATACTTAAAAGTAGGGCATTTTAGTCAATATTTTGCAATTTTCATATGCAATACAGGCTGGAACAGCAAAATGTTTTGCCCAATATAGAAATTGTTTTTTGTATTACTGCCATTTCTGGGAAGAATATTAAAAAAAATGCATGTGGCTAAATGTATAGATAGAAATACATTATATGTTTTTTAATATTCTGATTAAATTGAGTAAACAACTTAATATAAAAAGAAATTTGATGCAGTAAATCAAAGAACTTTTGTCAAAAATAAAAAATACATATATATTGATTACTCGGGAATTTATCAAAACAGCTATGATATTAAAATGTTCAATTACTTACTGATGTTCCTTTTTATTTTGAAGGAGCAAATTTAACTTTTAGAACAGCTATTTTCCCCCTTGATGTACACCTTATGCACATTCTAACGTCAGACTGATTATCATGTATTTCTATTGTGCAGAATGTGAAGTTAATTTTTTAAAACCTAAACTCACATCAAAATATCATAGTAAATTTATAAACATAGAAACACTCTAAATGTCTTGCCCTCACAGAATTTACAATCTAAAAAACAGACAAAAGGAAGCAAGAAGGAACCAAGGGAGAACAAATACCAGAGGGAGGAATTGAAAACAGGCAACTTGAAGTTCAATTTCTGCTTTTGGGAAGGAGTTTAATATTCTACTATCCACACTTCCAATCCAAGGCCAAAAGACAGAGAAGGAGGTAGAGAGGTATTAAGCATCCAAGGCTGAAGTTAGCATTTGGGTTGCTAGTGGATAAAGTGCTAGGTCTGGAGTCAAAAAGACTCATTTTTCATGAGTTCAAATCTGGCCTCAGACATTTGTGACCAAGACCTAGTAGAAGAAGCTGGCATGTACATTAATAAAAAAAAAAAGAGTACAATAACACTGGAAAGGTAGGTTGGAGTCAACTTGCAAATGACTTTAAATGATAAAAAATTTCTAAAGCACTTAGCACAATGCTTCAATCATAAAAACATGCTTAATAAATACATCTCCTTCCCTATCACTGAAGTTTATACATGGTAACAGAATATATTTCATATAGATATAAGTATAGACAAAATAATCCATAGTGTATTGATAGCTAAACCTCATCCACACTAAAGGGAAGATGATCCTCTTCTAATTGAAATAATTTCTTTCATTTAATTAACCCTATGTCAAACCACAATTAGAAGTATCACGTTAGCAGCTTGTGCAACACATACTATGACAAGATAAAGCTTTGGCTAAACTATGCTTACTTTTCCTTTTTTAAATTATTTTCCATGTATTTATTGTTTTATTTTACCCTAGTTAGATTTAAAAAAATTTTGACCTTCGTTTGTAGACTTTGAGTTTGGAATTCTCTCCCTTTCTCCCTCCCCAACCAACCCCCATTAAGAAGCCAAGCATTTCAATATAGATTATACATGGGCAGTCATGCAAAATATATCCATAATAGACATGTTATGAAAGAAAACATAGAGAAAAAAACTTCCAGATTTTTTTTTAATTTTAAAAAAGCATGCTTCAATCTGTATTCAAATATTGTCAGTTTTTTTTTCTCTGTAGATGCATAGCATTTTTCATCCTCCTTCCTTCAGAGTTGTTTTGGATCATTTTATTGCTGAGACTAGCTAAGTTATTCACAACTGATCATCTTGTAATAGTGCCGTTACTTTGGACACAGTACATTTCACTTTGCATCAGTCCATGCAAGTCTTTCCAAGTTTTTTCTGAGAACATCCTGTTTAGCCATTCTGTAGCTGATGGGCATATCCTCAATTTCTAATACTTTACCCACAGGAGAAAAAAAGATGCTATAAATATTTTTGTACCTAAAATTTTTTTCCTTTTTTTTGAGGTGCAGACTTACTAGTGGTATTGCTAAGACAAAGGGTATATAGCCTTAGTAGAAGAAATTTCACCAGAAAGGCCTCTCCCACACAGGAACAATAAAGAGAAAGACAACTGTTGCTTCTGAAAATTGGAAAAGGGAATAAATAGTTGAAAAAATTTCAGAGAAACACCCAAACCCTAGAACTTTTTAGACAGTTCATGCACATAAACATTTCAAAATGTAACTTGGATCATTTCCTAACCATATACTTAAAAGTAGGTCATTTTAGTCAATATTTTGCAATTTTCATATGCAATACAGGCTGGAACAGCAAAATGTTTTGCCCAATATAGAAATTGTTTCTTGTATTACTGCCCTTTGGTCATAATGCTAAATTGCTCTAAAGAATGGTTGAATTAGTCTACATCTTCACCAACAGTACATTAATGTCTCATTTTTTTTCCTATATCCCCACAAACATTTTCATGTACTTCTTCTCTCCCATTAGACAATCTGATAGATATGTTAGTACCTCAGTCTTGCTTTAATTTGCATTTCTCCAGTCAATAGCGAGTTGCAGTGTTTTTCATATGACTATAGATAGTTTTGGCTATTTCATCTGAAAACTGATTATATATTTTGATCATTTATCAATTGAGTAATGACCATTAGTTTTACGAGTTTTGTTCAGTACTGTATATGTGTGAGAAATGAATCTTTTTATCAGAGAAATTGTTTTCCAAATTTTTCAGTTACTATTGCTATTTTCCTCCATTATATTCCCCTACCTCCATTTGTTCTATTCTCTCTCCCTGTTGCTCCTTAAGTGTTTTGCTTCACAGTGGCTCCTCCCCCAACCTACCCTCCCTTCTATCACCCTTCCCCTTTTGTTATCTCATTCCCCTCTTACTTTCCCAAAGGTTAAGGTAGATTTACATACCCTTACATACCCAATTGAATGTGTGTGTTATTCTCTCTTTGAGCCAGTTCTGATGAGAATAAAGTTCATTCGTTCCCCCTAACCTCCTTCTTCCCCTCCACTATAAAATATTTTACTTGCCTCTTTTATGTGAGATAATTTATCCTATTCTTCCTCTACCATTCTCTTCCTCCTAGTACATTCCTCTCTCACTCTTTAATTTTATTTTTTAGACATCATTCCTTCAATTCAGCTCACACTTATGCCCTCTATCTATATACACTCTTTTTATCTACCATAATAATGAGAAAGATCTTATGAGTTACAAATGTCATCATTCCATGTAGGAATGTAAACAGTTTAACTTTATTTAGTGACTTATGATTTTACCTTTCCTGATTACCTTTTTATGCTTCCCTGGAGTCTCGTATTTTAAAGTTAAATTTTCTATTCAGTTCTGGTCTTTTCATCAAGAAGACTTGACAGTCTTCTGTCTCATTGAATATCCATGGTTTTCTTTGAAGGATTAACATCAGTTTTTCTGGGTAGGTGATTCTTGGTTGTAATCCTAGTTCCTTTGTCCTTTAGAATGTCATATTGCAAGCCCTCAGATCCTTTAATGTAGAACTTGCAAAATCTACTGTTATCCTGACTCTGGCTCCACAATGTATGACATATTTCTTTCTGGCTGGTTGCAATATTTTCTCCTTGACTTGGGAACTCTTGAATTTGGCTATAGAATTCCTGGCCATTTTCATTTCGGGATCTCTTTCAGCAGGTGATTGGTGGATTCTTTCAATTTCTATTTTACCGTACAGTTCTATGCTTAGTTTTTCAGTGGACAAAGGGTGAATTATCATTATTTGCTTTCTGTTATTCTCTCCCTTTTGTGGCTATGTTTTATATATATCAATTAATCAATGATGAATTTGAGTCATGGGGTTTTTTTTATATTAATAGCCTCAGATCTTACTATACAACACATACTTTCTCAGGAGAAGCTCTTAACTGGGTGTTACTAGAGATGATTCCTCTCGATTTGAGCTATGTTCCTTTCCTCTATTGCTACCCTGAAGTGCCAGATGCAAGAAGAAGATGAGCAGAGGCTAAAAGTAGTTATGTGCTCTTAAAAAAAATAACCCAAAGGGTTCTCATAAAGTCATTTGGAGTCCAACCTCTACTGACCCCAAACTTGATGGGTTCCTGTCTTGTAGGAAGGAGTATATCCTTATTCTGATATAGTTTTCATAAGCTGGAAAATTTGCATTCTACATGAATACCTTGAGACTATTTCTTTACTTTTAAAATAAGGTGACTAAACTACATGATCTATAAGGTCTCTTCCAGTTGTAAAGTTTCATAGTTAAATATATATGTAGGATCCATTGACACCAAGAGAGATTTAATCTCTAGAGTCTACAGGGACTGGCTACTGAGTTACTAAAGATTTCACAGATAGACTCAATAGTACTAAGGAATTTTAATGGATATTATCACTTAGCTTAATACCTAAAACATACTTATTGCTTAAAGAGCATGATTTGAATATTGTTGCAATGCATATATTTATGCATTTAATATATTGTATTGGCTTATTGTTTACTGAAGAAGCAATGATACATAAAAAAATATCTCTTGCTTGGGAATTTGAATTATTAGCATTACAGTTTAATTCATTAAATATAAACATACACTTTTTAGTTACTGGGGATACTTAAAGGACAGTTTTAAAATATCATTTTGCCCTTTCAGGTCACCAGGATAGTTACTAAGTGCTTAAACAGTGGTGTATCAGACACCTAGTGATTGGAAAGAGTTAACCTTCTTCTCAGTGCACCAAAGGCATTTCTTGTTCACTCATCAGAACTAACCCATAAGATTATTTAACAGTCACAGCAATGAGAGCAGTGGTGCAAGCTAAATTTTGGAGAAAAAAATGAAAGATGAGTCATTAGCCTCCTGTGGTTACCCAGTACTACATCAAAAGTGCTAAGTTTCATAGTCTGCACAGTAGAGAAAAAATACAATTTTTGTAGTGTTCTTGTTAAAATATGATTTTAATCAGAAGAACATTGGTTGCTTTAAAGATTTATCTCTAGTGATGGCACTATATTCTTGTAGAACACCCTCAGCACAGTGAGATGGTTAATAAGAGAGGTGCATTGCAAGCATAAAATTCAATTATATCATTATGTATTTTTTTATTAATACTATTTAAATGATCCTCATGAACTCCTTTTTCTGGTAACCAAAGAAAAAGCACAAATTTTGTTCTGCACAGAAAGTATATGGTTATATAAGAGTAGATTGATAGGATGCTTTTAAAGTGGAAGATGTTAAAAACACTTAAATGAAGAAGTCTCTTAAAAGAGTTGGTTAAAGATACTTGCTCCTAACAAAGACAAACTAAAGAAAAACTGTCTGTCTGTCTATCTATGCATATATGCAAATGTAAATATTTGCATGTGTATATATGCATGTTTTCCTTGAATATGCATGTGTTAATTGTATGTTTATACACACAATCAATCAATATATATATATATATATATATATATATATATATATATATATATATGCGAACACACATATATCAAACAATCAGTCAATAAGGAAATGTTAATTAAAGAGTTCATTATTTTCCAGTGAAAATACTTGGCATCATGAAATAATATCTACTACTGAGAAGTTCACATTATACTGAGGTAGACAACAAACGCATGTATAGACATGTACATAATAGATATAACTACAAAGTAGTTTCATAGGGAGGGTATTATCTGTGTTCAATGTAAATGTCTGTAGTGTTTTGACTTTCATTAAAATAGAATGGAAACTAGTAGAATTCAATTTTCTTTAAGGCAAGGATAATTATTATTTATTATCATAGCACCAACACCTTCCGCAAAGTCCGGTACATAGTAGGTGCCTAATAAATGTTTCAACAGATTTGAATAAAAAACACACTACGTGTTCACATTTTGACTCATACTGTTACTACACAGGATAGTCAAGTCTTGGATATGGTGACAAATAGCTCTGTCCCCTCCCCCTTATTACTATCTTCTCCCTTAATACAGGTTAATAGTTAAGAATTATTATCTAGTCAGTTAAAAAAATGTGTAATCTGACAGACACTTATTAGTGTAAAATAAGAGATGAAATATCCCAGTAAAAGTTATAGTATACTTTAATGAAATTCATATATATAGTATGATCATATTTTAATATTAATAAAATATATTCATGCTTTAAAATAGACAAAGTAGAAGATTAGATAGATAGATTGACTGACAGATAAAAAAAATCATTCCTTTTCCAAAATTTTGGGAGGCAAAAAGAAATATCTGTATAGAAAATTGTTATTTTCTCTCCACATGAATATAGTTTGATCATTAAACTTTTTAATTAATTTATTTGACTAAACTTTTTTTAAACATCAAACTTTAATGGTAAATGGCTAGTCAATAAAGCTTTAGCTTAAGAGCTCGCATCCCCTTCAAATCAATTTCTGTTCTGAAATTTAAATTTTAAATATTCTCCTTGTCACATATGAAAATTGAAAAGCATATGTTGGACATGAACAGATTGCACACATCACACACAAAGAATTATTCAAGATAAGTTGCATAAAAAGATTTATCAGGAAATGAATTATTTGAAAAATATTATAATTTGGTTATCTGGCAGCAGTGACAGATAATCTATGGACAGGAATGACATCATTGTAATGTCAAGAGAACTACGGGAAGGTTCTGAGCATATTTTATAATGAAGTTATGGGAAAATGTGCGAACACTTTACATAGGATTGTCATAGGTATGTTCTGATCTTCATCACTGGGTGAAATACACACTGATCAATCTGGAAAATGGATCACAGAACTACATTTTTTTTTTTAGTTTTAAAGGATATCAATGACCAGATGGCCCAAAAGTAAAGACAAAAGGACTATTAACTATTCTAACTATAACACATAACAACACTTGTGAAGACCTCCAAGAAAAGGAACCCACAGTCACCTTTGACAGACCATTCTATTGTTAGATAATGTTAATTGTTAGAAAATATTCTTTATATCAAGCCTAAATGTGCTTCTTTGCAAAAGTCCCTTTAATCCTTCTAGCTCTGATATTTGGGCCAAACAGATCACATTTAATCCTTCTTCATGACACTTTTTGAATACTAGTCTTATCTTCAAACCTTTCTTCTTCAGTTTCTCTAACAGTTCCCCAAATGACAATATTGAAGTTTGTTGGGAATTGATCTGTCTTCAAATTAATTCTGCTTCCCTCATCCAAAGTTCATAGAGCAAATAAAAATATAAATCAATAACAAAATTAAATAGATAAAATAAAATACAAAAATTGATACCCAGGGAGTGTAAGTGACTAGCTCCTCATCATGAATAGAAAGTGTCAGAGGTGGGATTTATACCCATGTCCTCTGAATCCAGAAGCAATGTTTCATGGAATGTTAAATATTTGTTTAATTGAATTTTATTCATAACATCAGTATGTGATTATTTTATTTATCAAACAAATTCTTTACTCCATAATACTTATAATTAAATCTTTCTATTTATATTTTTCTTGTGTTCTTTTTTCCCATTAGAAAATATTTCTGTGAACCTAGACCTAACTTTTCAATGTATATTAATGTTGCATACCAATTTCTAATTGCATCCCAAGGTAAAAATATACCTACTCAGCAAGTACAAGTGTTCAATATATCCATTTATTATATTACTAAAAATTTATTTTGTGCAGTCAGCACTTAAAAATCAGAATAAATAAGATTTTCCAAATGTTTTTTGTCATTTGTCACCTCAAGTAAAGAATGACAAATGATCTGGGAAACAGGCTGCCAACCTTCTGTGCCATATAGAGTCACTGACAGGCAGCAAACTTTTCCAGGCAGTATTAGTCTAGTACTAGATTCTTTTAAATTCTCATCAAATCCAATTTCTCATGAAACGAAACTGATGGACTTCCTTTATTTTTACATGCTGTACTGTAACAAGTCACAGATGTTAGAAGTGCTCCCTTCTAATATTGCAGTGCTTTCAGATTTGAATGAGATTACTCTTCACATGGGTCAGATAGTACAGCAACTAGATGATTGTGCCCAAGCAGCTGCTCTTATCCTCATCCCATGCTCTAAAGAAACAGCAACCTCTTTGGACCATGCTATATTATGATGGTAATCATTCCTAATGGAGTACAGTTACAAGAAATATATACATCATTCAATTCTGGCAATACATCTTCTTTCCATTGAGTAAACAGTGCCCTATTTAACAAAAATGGTTCCATTCATCTTGATTGCCCTCAACTTCATATGTCATGTCTGCTATACTGATTTGCTATCAGGAGATAGTAGAACATAGGAAAATGAAGTTTGAAAATAACCCTCCTGGGAGCCAAGATGGAGGCTTAGCAGCAGCAACATATTGCAGCTCTCACATAGCCACCCCAAAATACCCATAAAATAGGACTCTAAACCTATCCTAGAACTCCAAAACACACACAAAGATACTTCCCACTAAAGTCAGCTCGGCTACGAGGAACCATATCAGCACTGCGAACCGAAACCAGCCTAGCCTGAAGCTGCGGCTGTGCGCCGGCGGCGGCTGGACGAGAGGAGCTGAGGAGCCTCTCAGGTGAGAGGATTAGCAGCAGCTGCGAGTGGGATTTGTGAAAGGGGGAAATAAGCAGTCCGGCCAGGAAGGCCTCCAGAGCAGAAAAGCGAAAGGCAGAGGTTTTGCACCCGCCTCCACATTGCAGCTTCCTGCCCGGGGCCTGCAGGCAGCAGGGGGACTGAGCGATTGTTCTCAGGCCAGGGCTCTCGCGTTGAGCAGCCTGGATCCAGATCGCCGTCTTGGGCCTCGGTCTTGGAGTCCTCGCTATCCAGTCAGCCAGAAGTAAATAGGAGGAGTTCCCAGCCTCTCCCTAAGAGCTATGGCAGCCGGGAGGACCCCAGCGATTTGGGACAGAGCTTTCCCTTCTGGAAGCAGAGTCCCACAGAGAT